>VDFB02385860.1:168477-290387 GCA_007258455.2 Sequoia sempervirens | reverse complement strand
AATAAGACAACTTTATATTCTCCACAACAAAATGGAGTTACACAAAGAATGAACAGGACACTGATGGAGAAGGCTAGGAGTATGTTGGGTGGTGTTGGCCTAGAAAAAAGGTTTTGGGCTGAAGTTGTTGCCACTGCCTATTACCTGATTAACAGGTCTCCTACATCAGCTCTTGTTGGAAAGAGACCTATAGAGGCATGTTCAGGTCACAAGCCTTCATTAAGACATCTTATATTTTTTGGTTGTGAGGCATATGCACATGTGACAAAAGAGAAGCGAAAAAATACATAAGTACAAGTGTTATTTTTAGAGAAACTAAGCCTTCTTCTGTTAGATTACAACCAAAATAAAGTAAACATGAAGATGTGATTCAATTTCCTTCCACACTTGAGAAATTTGAATCAAGGCCCAAGGATAGATAAGAAGTTGAGGAGAGCACATCTAGCTCTGGATCTTCAGAAGAGGAGGAAGATCCTCCAACTCAACTTGTTCGTAGGTCTACAAGGAATAGAAAACCACCCGAAAGGTATACACCTGATGATTGGATATGTATTTTTGCTTTGAATACTAACATGGATGAACCAAAATCTGTAGAAGAGGCACTAGGTATGAATGATGGAGAATCTTGGAAGATTGCTATGGATAAAGAAATGGAATCTTTGAAAAAGAATGATACAGGGATATTGTACCATTGCCCGAAGGACAAAAACATATTGGTTGTAAATACACCTGATGATTGGAGATGTATTTTTTCTTTGAATACTAACATGGATGAACCAGGATCTATAGAAGAGGCACTAGGTATGAATGATGCAGAATCCTAGAAGATTGTTATGGATGAAGAAATGGAATCTTTGAAAAAGAATGATATAGGGATATTGTACCATTTCTTGAAGGACAAAAACCTATTGGTTGTAAATACACCTGATGATTGGAGATGTATTTTTGCTTTGAAAACTAACTTGGATGAACTAGGATTTGTAGAAGAAGCACTAGGTATGAATGATGCAGAATCCTGGAAGATTGCTATGGATGAAAAAATGGCATGTTTGAAAAAGAATGATACAAGGATATTGTACCATTTCCCAAAGGACGAAAAACTATTGGTTGTAAATGGGTGTTCAAGAAAAATATTGGTTCAAATGGAGGTATTGAGAAGTAAAAAGCAAGGTTGGTTGTGAAAGGTTAGTCTCAAGTTGAGGGTGTTGATTATGGTGAGATATTTTCCCCGATTGCAAAAATGACATTCATTAGATTTTTTTTTCTATTGTTGCTACTTATGATTTAGAGGTTGAACAAATGGATGTGAAAACTACTTTCCTTCATGGTGAGTTGGAGGAGGATATTTATATGACACATCTAGAGCACTATGTGGTGAAAGGTAAAAGTAAAGTGTTTTGCAAGTTGAAGAAATTTGTGTATGGCCTAAAACAGAGACCTAGGATGTGGTACCAAAAATTTGATACATATGTGTTTAGTTTGGGATTTGAGTGTTCTAAATCATATCATTATGTTTATTATAAAATTGATAGTGAAAATTTCCTGTTTATTGCATTATATGATGATATGTTATTTATTAGTAGAGGGAAAGGTATGATTTTAGAATTGAATTCTCAACTTGTTGCTAAATTTGAAATAAAAGACCTTGGTGAAGCTAAACACATTCTTGGGATGGAAATTAAAAGAGATAGAGTGAACAGAAAGCTATGGCTTGGCCAAAGTAAGCATGTAAACTCAATTTTATCGAGGTTTGATATGTAGGATTGTAGACCATTGTGTGTTCCTGTTTTAGTTATAACAAAGTTATCTATTTCAAATTGTTCAACATCTCCATCAGAGATGGAATACATGAGTAGAGTGCCTTATCAGAGTGCAATTGGAAGTTTTATATATGTTATGGTTTGTACTAGACCAGACATTACCCAAGTAGTGGGAGTTCTTTCCAGATATATGTCTAATCTTGGTAGAGTTCATTGGGATGTAGTTAAAAGAGTCTTAAGATATTTGCGTGGTACCTCAAGTTATTCCTTGTGTTATCATATTAATATGATTGAAGATGAGATTTCCCTTGATATTCATGGTTATATGGATTCAGACTGGGCATGTGATGTTGATAGCAAAAAATCCACTAGTGCTTATGTGTTTACTTTATTTGGTGGTGCAATTAGTTGGATGAGTAAGCGATAGGCCATGGTTGCTTTGTCCACTACTAAAGCAAAGTATATGGTAGATACTCATGCTTGTAAAGAAGCAATTTGGCTTAAGAGACTGTGTTCAGATATTGGAATAAAACAAGGTGCAGTGAATATTTATTGTGATAGTCAGAGTACGATATGTCTAGCCAAGAACCCGACATTTCATGCCAGGACCAAGCACGTTGATGTACAATATCATTTTGTTAGAGGTTTGGTCGAAGGTGGCAGGGTGAAGCTGATTAAGGTAGAGTTTGATGAATGTTTTTGATTCTTTAACTAAGCCTACGAGCACAAAGAATTTAAGATGTTGTTTGAGAGACTATGGGCCTTTTGGCCCCTAGCAATTAAAGAGACGATGTTTACACCTTCACATTGCTCTTGCAAGGTGTTCGACAAGTGGCAGATTTGTTGGGAAAATGTGTCTCAACGTTGCAATTATATACAGTTTATTATTGATAAGATATATATATATATATATATTTCCTAGTTACACTGATAGGTGTATACAATGGTGGCATGGGGTGGTGTTGAGGAGAAAAATGTGAGTGTGTTAACTTTTTTAGGAAACTTCTAAAATGGCCAACATACATTAAATAATGATATATTGTAAATCTGGACTGTTCATTATTAGGTTTTAGATCTAATGGCATATATTTTGTTGGCCTTTCTTGCCCTAGAATGTAACCCTATTTTATGAGGGTGTTGTATTATGACTACAATAGAGAGATTTATAAATTATGAGAGTCTAATAGCGGTCATGTTGTCTTTGGATCTCTGAGTGGTGATACTCTTGTGAGAAGCTTGCTCTGCAAGTATATTGTAATCTTTTTGATTTACTGAATAATATATTGGGTGACTTTTGGAGTGTGGTTTTTTTCTCCCAAAAAGGTTTTCCCCACACAAATCACTATGTTGTGGTATGCGTGATATTTGTGCTTATTTTTGTTTAAGTTTTTGTAATTGTAAATACAACAAATGTATGCTAATATGGATTAATTAACATGTATAACCAATTAGATACACTTGTTATTTGATTAAACTATCCAATCAAGATTATTTAACAAATATGGCAGTGATCTGATTGATATATGTAATGGATATATGACTATATGATATAACTAAACAACCTATTGTTAAATCAAATGTCACATTCTTGCTAAGTGCACAAATGTTGAATTAAATGTGACTATGATCTCATTAATCAATAAAATGCAATAATGATCCAATCAACATGGTTCACAAACCACAAATTATATGCTAACAATTCATTACCAAAGTTAAAAATTACTCTAAAAGATTCAAGACACACAAATGTTTGTCATGAACAAAGCAATGCAACATCGAATAAAAACTTATCTATATGTAGTGTAGAAAATTGTATACACTTACAATTTCACATTAAGTTTTTGCCCCCTAATTTATTTGACTTAATTAAGCTTCTAATTTTCCAAATTATGCATTCCAAAGCCTAATTTTTATCCTTTTTGAAGGAGGACAAGTATTAAACAAATGCATCCAATCATTAAATTGTCTCTGAATTTGAGTTTCTTGGGACCCAAATTCAAATATTTTATTGGTGGTATTTTAATATCCAAAATTCAAATATGAAGTGTCAGCTTTTGAATCTAGTTTTCAAGAAATTGGATAAACACCTATAAATACCTAGTCTTTTGATCATTTATAATCTAAGAACACACATTTTAGCTTTCAAGAGAAAATATTATTGTCAAGAGCATTCAAGAGCATAATTCTAGAGAATTATTATAGTAATTCAAGATCCAACATCATATCAAATTATATGTGTGATCATCTTATTATCTTGTGAAGGCTAACATTGTTTTAGGTCTGCAAGTATTCAAGCATTCAAGCAAGTCTATCAAGAAAGATCTAAGACCTTGAAGTGTTGTGCATGAATTCAGTCCTTTAAGGAAGCCATTGAAGGGTGGTGAGTTGTAACATTGTGTTCATTCATCATTTCCTTCCTTTCCATTAGGGTTTTATCATTGACATTTCCATTGTGAAAGTGGGAACACTTACATAGGGTTTGACTAAGGGAAGCCCCTATATGACACAACATCTCTCTTTGTGAATGTGCAAGTTGCAAGTTTGCAATGGATTGAAGAGATCTTGAGGTCAAATTCTCCATTGTTGTATTTATTGTCATCAACCTTATCAAGACACGCAATCTCAATTACATAATTTACTAATGACATTTTGATAGTGGGATAAGTGGAAAATAGAATTTTATATCCAACACTAGAGGACCCCAAAAATTAAGACACTTTAACAAAGACATAGTCACCCAAGGGTGACATAGTCCTATTACAACACTCAAATTCAACTTTTAGTGATAGCTACACATCAGTCCGCACTTTCCAAATCCACTTGCAGAGTTTTGTTTCTATTTTTTTATCTTTGAGAAATTACATTTATCATATTAGGTCATTTAGTCTAATTAGGTTAATCATTTCAAATCATTTCTAAGTCATTCCTAACACTCAAAAAGATGCATATCCAGGTCTAATTGACTCACCTTGGGGGTTGAATGTCAATCTATACACCTTTTTGATTTGCATCCTAATGAAATCCTAGAAATGATGGAATATACCCTAGGTCATGAGTATTAAACTTAGGGTGTACCAGATTTTTATGTTTCATTTGGTGAACCTAACATTTGAAATCATAGCTTTCTGATTTGGTAGTCTTTCAAACCCTAGATCTAGGTTTTGCATCATTATGTTTTGTATTTCTCATTTAGGGTTGCATAGTGCATCATAAAAAGTTATAAAAATCCAAAAATATTGCATCATAGCTTGCATTGTAGTGTGTTTTAGTCATTTATATTAGATTAGATTTTTAAATTTGTATTAAAAAAGTATCATTTTGTTCCAAAATTGTGATACACTTGTGTTTCCTTTGCATTGAAAATTTCTATAAAATCAGTCACTATAAAATCTGTTAGTAGATAGGAACAAAAGCCCTAAACATCAATTTAAACATTCAAATTTTGAATTCTCATAACCCTGTACAAAGACTTGGTTGCCATTAGGTGACCCTATCCTTGTACAGGTGTCTCGACAAACCTTTTCACATTGTTTTATCTATGTCTACCCAATTGTATTGTACTTGCATAACCCTGTTTTGGAATCAATAATTGCATTTTATATAGCATTTTGCATCTAGTTCATTTAGTGAAAAAAAGTGCATTGTTTACAATCAAATTTTGTATTCAAAACTATCATTTTTGGATCTCTACATATTATAATTAATCAATTCTTACATTTCATATTTGAAATTTGCATTAAAATTTGTTCAAAAATCTTCAAAATCATTGCATACTTGCATTCTACATCAAATTGAAATAGATTAAGCAAATTATGGAAATTCGTTTACTATTACAACTATCCACAAGTAGAATCAAAATCCTTAAATAGAGTATTATTCAGTCCAACTTCAGATTTTTAGAACCCTTGACTAGGACTCAAACGCCCTTGGGTGACCCTGTGCTTGTCTTGACCAAACAAATTTTTTTTCAGACCTCTATTGTTGTGGTTTCTATTTGATCCTACTTGTTGCTTTCTATTTTTGAGTGTTTGTTGTACTTATTTAACAATTTGGTGTTCATCTTGGGTGCATTTTTAGTGTTGTGAAACTTACATGAGTTTCATCGTTTGGCGTCCTATTTCCAATTCTTTAATGAGATAGTTTGAGACTCATGGCATCCCACACTATTGGTACATTTGATGTGGATCTTGATTTCTCCAACCCTTTCATGACAAGTTTTGTCAATACTCAACCCATTTTGGATTCCAACCCTATTGCTACAATTCCCATGAACTTACCATCAACCACTATCACTAATGTTCAAACCATGGTAGCTCATGTCTTTGAAGACAAACTAAAACAATTAGACAAAGCCTTAGAAAAACTTCAATACTTTGTCAACACATCTAATATATCATTGGCATAGTAGGTTCCTGTCATAGATAACATGAGGAAAATGTATGATTATTCTCAAGGATTAGAGGTAATGCATAGTCTATCCCACATTATAGACAATTGTGTACCTACCATGGCTAGTTGCACTCAAAATTTAGGGTACATACTCAAAGTAAAGGAGGAATCAAGTTTCTCTCCCTACAACTATAGCCTTTATTCCCACATATACAAATCCAACTGCTACCACAACAATGCAACCAAGCAATATTATAGCTTCAACTTTAGGTATTTCCACTGGAAATCCTTATAGTTTTTTCAACTCAAATATCATATCTCTAAATCCATCACCCCTCACAAACTTGAAATATAGTAGTCCACCTAACACATACAAACTTGGAAACCATATTCACCTCATTCCTAAAATACAACAAGCAATGATTATGTCATAAACCAACTCTTGCAAAATGTGACATCCCTTCAACATCAAATATCAATATTGAACCAAACTCAAAATGGAAAACCATCACAATATATTGTCAAGAGAAACTCGTTGTCACTAGAGATATTGAATCACAAATGCCACAAAACATAGAGGTACCCCACTTTGAGAAATACAATGGTAAAGGCGATTCTATCAACCATATATTAACATACACAACATTATGTAGTGACTTCATTTTTGAAGACAAGCTCTTGGCTAAACTTTTCCTAGGTCATTAAAGGACATGGACATGGAGTGGTTCTATTCATTATCGAATAAATCAATTCACTCATTTTTTGAGCTTGTTGATGCATTTCTCAACCATTTACAAGTGCACATTAGTCCCAAGATCAATATAGCTAATTTAATGTGATGCAAACAAAGACAAGGTGGAAAAGTTATATATTTCATTAGCTGCTATTAGTTGGTACTATCACAAGTTAACCTAACTCTTCCTGATGCGAAAATTCTAAGAATTTTCAATGAAAAATTACAAGAAGGCATAAGAGAAAAAGTACTCTTTCAAAAATTCATCCTTTATAAGCTTGTGCACGACGCTTCGTGATTACTAGAATTTGATTAATAAGTATGAAGCATCTTCACCTAAACATATTGAGAAGTTCAAGCCCGCATATCAAAACAATTATCAACAATTTAAGAAGCCAAACAAGAAATTTTTAAAGATAAATTCATGTCAAACAAACCATGTTGAGCCTCAAGTTGCTGCTATAAGCTCTATCCCATACCAATTATGACCTAGGGATAGAAAATTTACTCCATTACCTGATTCTCTCCATTCAGTCATGTTGCAACTTTTGAGTAAGAATCTAATTCATTTGTCTACTGTAAAATGTCTAGACACAACCAAAAATTTACGTCCAAATTACAACCCAAATTTATTTTTCCAATATCACCGATCAAGTGGACATGACACAAAACGATGCAAGCATCTTAAAAATCAAGTTCAAGACCTCATCAATTCTAATCATATTCAGTTGGGAGGTTTTAATGTAAGAGGTAATAAGTTAGTTTCTCCACATAACCAAAATTTGCAAATATTTACCAACCCAATGCCAAATCATTCCACCATCTTTGTGAAAGCTAGTGAAGTCAAGAATGATGTGATGAATGTTAATAAGATTGAGGATATGAATAATGATAATGATGACAATAAGAGTGATAATGAGGATGCTTACATGAAATGGTCACTCTCATAGACATTCAACCTCATAAGGGCCAAACCACTTTGTTACCTAACATTGCTTTCACACATATTGATGCTTCTATAGATGCACTTGATGGTACTCTCTATATCTTTGGGTGTATTAATGATAAGACCACAATTGGGATACTTATTGATCCCATGTGTGTAGAGAATGTGATCACTAAGGAATTCTTGATTGTGCATGAACTTTATCAAGATTCCTATGAACAATCGAAAGCGTGGATTAAAACACATAATGGTTCTACTTGCCCTATGATAGGTTAAATCACTCTTCCATTAAAATTTGGACCAAAACAATTAGATGTCTCATTCTCCATCATCCCATCATCGAACCAATTTCATGTGAAGTTAAGCTACCCATGGTTACACTCCATGAATGTTGTCTCATCGGTTATTCACAAGTGCATAAATTTTCCCTTTGAAAATGAGATTTATTATGTGCCATAGCGGATTCAATCATTTGTCTTCTTTGTTATGCTCAAATTTAGTTTTGCTCAATTTGTGGGATAATCCATACAAAAATTATCTGTCTCATAGCCTATGTTCTCTGAGTACACAAAACGAGGCAAATATCACTTGCCCTTATGCATGGTCCCATGCCTCAAAAAGTCATTTTGAGTGTTCAATCTTTTCTCCTTCAAAAATTTGCAAATGTTAAAAATTGCAAAACTTCAGTTTTTGGAGCTAGTAGTTTTTTCTACACATGCAAGAGAGTTGAAATTCAACACACTTGCATATGAATGTGTAGTAGCATTAAAATTTAGCGCACATACTTAATTGCAAACCTATGTTTAACTGATTGTATGGGCATTGAATTTCCCCTCCAATTCTCGCCGACCATCACACGAGCTGCATTAATGGGAATTTTTAATGCAGGTTTATAGTGGGTTTTAATTAGTTTTTAACTCATTTTATCCATTTCCCGTATTTTCCTTAGTCATCTTTGTGCTCATTGCTTTTGGTGAATTTCTCCTTGGATTCTTCATTGTTTCGAGTGAATTTTGGCTGAGTGTTTGCCTAGGGTTTTCATCATTTGTAGGTATTTACCATCCTTGCGTCCTCCATTTACTTTTATTGCTTTGTATGTATATCATTTTTAGGGTTTTAATGTTGGTCTATGTTTTAGTTTGTTTCATTTTGTAACCATTTTTGTGCTGCTATGTATGTTGTTTTCATTTATGATTATTGCTTGTTTGTTCTAGTTTTTAGTTTTTAAATAGTTTGTACAAAGTTTGAATCCAATTCCTTTGTTCTCAATACATCATATAACGCAGGTGTTAAATCTCGTTTTGTGTCAAAATATACCCATGGAAACCCTTTTGATGATCAAAGATGATACATGTTTCCCCCTATTTTGGTGATTCCCTAGTGGTGTTAAATCCCGATGTTGTATGGTCTAAACATTTAATGCATTACCATGAAATTTGAGCCAAGTTTTTGTTTTCCAAAATATTACCATAGTATCTCTGTGCATCATAGGTTTTAAACCTCATGTTGCATAGATCCGAGCCCATGAAATCCGATGTTAATATGCGACAACGGACTTTTTTCCCCATGATTTTATAATGTATATTACACCTACGCATTGGTCAAGTTTTAAACCCCAACCAAAACCATACCAATAATCAAAAATCACATGTAAAAGGGAAAAATCACTGTTGATACATGTGAACATAAACTAAAAGCCCGATCAACTCATGTTTTACCAAGTATTGAGCAATGAATTTTACCACTTCTACAAGAAAAAGGTTTTACCTTGTGTAGGGGTAAAAAAAATTCTTGTCCTTGTATTGATAAGTCTTACCCCAAATGTAGGGGTGAGGAATTTTCCCGCCTTTACATAATTTTTGTTTTACCACATGCTAGAGCATAGAAATTTAGCACTACTACACTCTAAAAGGAAAATACATGTAGGAGCACAAAATTTCTCCCCTCATACATCCAAAATCAAAACAATCATATGTAAGAGCACAATTTTTCAACACCTGCACAACTTGCGAAATCCATGTAATGGCTCAAAATTTCTCCACTTTTACATTGAATATACAGTATCTTAGAATTTTTGTGCCCTTGCATATAAATTGAAAATCCCATGCATAAAAAAAAAATTCCACCTTTGCATCCAATTTACCCGAGCATTTGCATCTACTTAGCTTTTCAACACCCTTACATTTGAACCCCCAACCACATGCAAATGCTCAGTTTTTTCCCACTAGTGCATTTAATCCAAATTTTTCTCTAGCATTGGGAAATCTAAAATTTTTGTTGCAATTTCTCTTGTATGCTATATCAAGTTTTTGTACTTAAGTTCTTGAAAGGGTACAAGTGTTTTACTCTCCCTATAGCTCCTTCATAGATGTCAGATCCATCTCCAAGCAAAAAATCCATGAAGTATAAGTATCAAGGGGTTTTCCCAACTAGCCTCGATTTCCTCTAACATTGATGACATAAAGGACACAAAGAAAGGACATGTTGACATGTCCAAATTTTTGGAGAGAACTAAAAATCAACCATTAGATAAGGGGAAGATATACATTGTAGAAAGTAACATTCAATTGGTGGCTTCATTTCTGATAGTCGTGCACAACCTTGAGATTGTTCTTGTAGTAGCTTCACATTATAACAAGGATGACAGGAGTGTAAGAGATCCTAATCGGAATATAGTCATTTGACTAGATGCAAAATTCTTTGACTTTATTTTTTAGTGTCCCGACATTGTTTCATTTGTGAATCTTATAATTGAAAAGGAACTTGAGCTCACTATCATAAGGATCCAAATTATTGCAAGAAGGAAATTAATGCAAGATGGTCAAAGAACCCAAGGCCCAACTACTCAATATGGCCAAAGAGATTTCCTCAAAGTGACTTTTTTGAGGAAATTAATGATTTGACTACCCTTCTTAGCAGGGTTAAAGGATTATCTCACTCTTCTAACTTTTAGGAATGGATGTACTTGTACATTCATGTTATCAAGAAGAGGAAACAACTAGTTTTTTGGGGACAACAAATCAACAATGCCATTCATGAACAACTTGTAAAGTTGCCTTCTTCATTGAAATTTTACATGACCTCGTATTTGGTTTATGTTGTTGCATCTAGGAGGAAATTTCCAAAGCTTACATTTGAGGGGGATAGGAGACACATTCTAGTGCATTAGTACTACTCATAGTTGACCTTGAATAAGAGCATTCATCACTTCATAAGGGTCAATGATGCATTCTTTTCCCCATATATCTACATGTTCGATAGAGGACTTGAGAACAAGAGAGTCTTAGATGATGCCTGGTCAATGGTTAATAAGTTTGATTGCCTATACTTACAGTTTCCTACTTTCACTTACATCAAAGTTGGTTGCTTTGTTGGATACCTTCACATGCTCCCAAAGTATCTAAGTGATAAGATTTTTCTTATGGAGCTCTGTAGATAGATCATATTTTTCCATAGCAAACAAGATGAATCTCATAGGCCAAGGTTGAAATTTCCTCTCACTATAGGTAGGTATTCAATTATCACCTCTCTTAAAGCCAAGGCCATGTAATCTAAAATGTAATGGGTCACAATGAAGACCTATAGAAAGAGGTTCGACTTTGACTACAAATGGATGAAAAATAGAATCAAGAAGGCCTACACTCATGCACATGGAGTGGAAGATGTATGGGATGATTCCAAAACTGAAGAGGACATAAGAAAGTTGGACTATTGTCAGTTGACTTTGGAGAAATTTGAGAATCTTGAATTAGCAGACATTCTAGAGGATATGTAGGATGATGAAGATATCTTAGATCTTGCATATGAAGGAAACACTATTACAAGGACTCTGTTTCCTACAATCTAGTGGTCTCATAAGGAGATGGCTTCTATTAGGGAGAGATTTCAACCTATCCTCACTAATACTAATGTTTGGTTATAAGAGAAGGGTATAAGGTTGAAACACTTCAACACTAGATCTGAAGAGGAAGAGTTTAAAGGATAGGTGGGTAAGAAAGAATAACTAAGCACAAAGAATAAGGGAGATGTGCCAACTAAAAGTAAGACTCCTAAACCAAAGATTGGATTCATTGTGAAAGGGAGTAAAAGTTAGACTGTTGAAGGGACATCCACTATTATGGAGGAAGTATCACTTCAAGAGTAAGAACAAGAAGAAGGGGGTCAAGATGAAGAAATACAGGTGTCCCCACATGAGAATATTCTGGAAGACACCCTATCACTTCTTCCCCTATTGTTGCTACCATTCCTACTACTCCTCCTGCTGCTTTTGTAGAACAATCTTTGCCATCCATCACTGTTGTTTCTATTGTCACTATTTTTGTTATGGCTTTTATTTCCATTCATTCATCCCCAACCTCAGGATCTATTTTTTATAGTCCTAGGAATGAGTTTGAGAATTTTTTTGGTTCTCCTTCCAGTTTTCCAAGTTTATCTTCTTTGTCTTTTGATGTAACTTCACAATTTGAGATGGACAATTTTATATTTGAAACTATGCAAAATGTAACAAGTGTGGAGACTCTTGAAGTAGTTTCGACTAACACCCTACCACTTGTTACCACTACTATTGTGAGTGTAACTCCTCAGACCATGACTATAGATCTAAAAGGAATTTATTATCCTCTTCCCCCTTGGCTATCATCACATACACGAGAAAGAAATAAGCAATCCATCTCTCCAAACGACTTTGGCTTTGGTCAGTTGGTGTCAATAAAGACAAAATCCATGAAGAAGTCAAAAACTCTTTCAAGGGTGTTGGTAAACAAGGCCAAATACAAGTATGCAAAGGTTGCATAGCCTCCTCTTGGAAAAGCTGCTGAAGATATTGATATTTATAAATATTCAGTCACCAAGATTGAGCTTGGCAAAAGAACTCGTGAATCTGCCAAGGAAGATGCATCATTAGCATTGGCTTCTCTTATTGAGATGTATGATTAGGAGAAGAAAACCAAGGATCAATACAAGGCTAGATTTGAAAAATTGACCTTAGTACTCTAGAAGATTACCCAATCTTCAAAATTTGTTGAACCTATGGCCACAAGAATTGAAGATCCTATGATACAAAAAGCTGAGAAGACACATTTAAGAGGCAAATTTGTTGGATAATTTCTAAACAGGATGTTGGAACAGGGAACATAACTCTTAAAATTAGTTGTGGAGAGAATTAACAACATGAAAAGTGTCAAGGTAGAACTGGATAAAACTATTGACACATTTTCTCAAGATTTGTAAGAGATGGAAAATAGTTGAAGAGCTTGGACAAAAATGAAGAAACTCAAGCTCAGTGTGCTAATTGATATTGGAATAATTCCCAATAGAGAAATGTTCATTGAGGTTAAGTCAACAATGGAACATAAAATGAGTGCCATCAAGGATCTTATTAGAGATTTGAAGGAAGCTTGAGAAACAATGAAGATAATGGTTCACACCTTGTCACCAAAATCAAGGAGCTATTGTGCGAATTGTTTGATGAAAATTAAAAGATACTTCTCTATGACTTAGTTATCCAAGAGTATACATCAATGATGCAAAAGGAATTTGAAGATGAAGTTCTCTCGGTAGCTTCAATTGACAAGTTGATGGATATTTAGCTCACTTTAGATAATCTAAAAGTTGTTTTAGAAAGGCATCAGAAAGCTTGCAACACCAATCATGGACTCGGTCACACAAGTTATTGCCATCTTTGGGCATACCTTAGGTCTTAATGATGAAGAAGTCCAAGTGGCCATGAAGAAATATGAATACTTCTTGGAGAAAGATGGTGGAGAATGATGAACACGCCTTTGTCACACTTAGTTTGTTTTCAAGCATTTTTCTTTATGTAATTAGTTTTTGACATTTTACATGTCTTTTATCAATATGTAATTACATGTAAAAACAACACAAGTCCTAAATAAAATTGGATTGTGTTGTTGAATAAGTCAAATTAGGTTAGCTTTTCTTATTTTTTCTCTAAACTCTCCTTTATATATAAGGAGGTTTCTTTGTATTAAGGAAATTTTATCTTTTGAAACGTGTTGCCCATTTGAGAAACATTTTGAGACTTTGTGTTTAAAGTGCATATCAAAAATCAATCAATAAAAGAGGTGAATTTTGCATCTAACCCTTCTTTTGGATCTTATTGGTTGAGTAAGATTGTTCTTACATCCTTCTTACTAATTTTTCTTGCAATTGGTGGATAAAGTGGTGTTATATTTCATATTTGAAAGGGAATTCAAATTTGATCTTGATAGTCTTTGTGCTACAATATTGTATTTAGAGTTTATGTTTTAGTGTGTGAACTTGGTTAGTAATTTGGAGACTTTGGGTTGCAGTTATTTTCTACATTTTTTGGATATATTAGTGGTGTATGTTGAAGTCTTTGAGTTACAACATGACTCAGGTTTTATCTTTAAGAATCATCATTAGAAACAACTAAAGTCTTTGAGCTTTTGTGGGTTTTCAAGCTATGGAACTCACTAGTATCTCTTCAATTACTCTTGCATTTAATCAAGTTAGATATTGGTTATTACTACTATAAATAATAATTTGAAGTGGATTGCTTATCATAATAGTATTATTGTAAAAACAGAAAAAAACATTTTTTCTGAAACAAGAGAAAAGGATGACTATAACATCCAATGGATAAATTTAGTGTACATAATATAAGGTTAGTTACTAGTTGGTTTAGAGAACAGTAAGAAGGGAGCCTCCCCTTTCTAAGAGGAGAGATTAAAATCTCATCATAGTCATGGTTGAAATCACCATTTTGTAATTGTAGTGTAGAAAAATATATCCCTTTACATTTTCACACTTTGTTTGGACCCTCCTAGTTAAATTGGACTTAATTATGGCTTAATAAGCCCTATTTTACATCTAGAAGCCTAATAAATTACATTTTTTGAAGGGGAAACTTGATAATAATTAATGCCAACACAACACTTTACCTTGAGCAATGTGTGTTCTAAGAATAGGGACATGGGACCCATTCGCCCATGGATGAATGGGTCCTCCATAGGCCTTTGAACCTAAATTTAAAATATGCTTTTGGCGGTATTTTAAGGTTCCCAAATCCATATTTCAATGTTAGCTTGTAATATTTGAATTCTGAGAAATTAACGATACACACCTATAAATACAGGGTTAGTTTATCATTCAAATCTTAGAATTTTCAAGAGAAGAAGCTAGAATTTTTATGCAATCATTCCTAAAGCAAAGTTGATGATCAAGAACATTTAAGAGCATATATATCATAGATTTATTGCAGCAATCAAGATCTAATCAGCATGTCAAAGTCTTCTTGCATCGTGCATGTTTTTGGAGCCAACATTGTGATGTAGGTTTCAAGATCAAGTTAAGCATTCAAAGCATTATCTCAAGCATCGAGATCCACATCCATTGAATCCATCTCATGCAATTTGTATATTTCCATTCAAAGATTTATCCAAGGGTTTTTTGAGTGGTAACATAGCATTGTTCATTCATCATTCCTTCCTTTCATTATTTCAATTCAAGGTTTAATTACCAAAATGACATTTGACCAAGGAAAACCCCCACTCACCAAAAACAAACAATTTCTCTCTCTTGTATTTGTGTTACAAATCTTAGGTTGAATAAGGATAGAAGATCTCTTGAAGAGAAAGATTGAAAAAGTTGTCAAAGTTGCAAAAGTTGTCAAATCACGAAATCTCACCTATAGATCTAATTTTTGACTTTTTGACATTGAAAATTGGACAAATCAAAAGCTACAGATCAGTACCAGAGGCTCCTGGAAGTTGATTGAAAACCCTGACAAAAGACCCATTCACCCATGGGAAAATGAGTCTCAGATAACCTCCTGAAACTGACTTTTGGTTACTGGTAAACATCATTCTGCCCTTCTCAGATTTGCAATTTTATTTTTGTTTCTATTAATATTGAGCTTTATATTTTTGTTTCAAATTTGAATTGGTATAATTAGGTTGATTTTCTATTTTTAGTTTTTCTCCCAAAAGTTTTGTTCATGCTAAAACCCCCATCCTCAAGCATAAGAAAATCTGAAGATTCTCGCATTGAGTTGATTCACCTAAGGATTGTTAGTCAATTCTTTATGGGGATCTCATTTCCTAATGAGAATAGGAAGATAGGTCTATCATAACTCCATTATTCCTCACCCCCTATTTGATGGTATTACCTATTTTTCTATGTTTCATTTTAGTGAACCTGACTTTTGAACATCATAATTTTTTATTTTGGAGTCCATTGAACAACCCTAGATCTAGGATTTGCATTACTTTGCATTGCATTGCATTGATTTGCATCTCATTTAGGTTTTTAGGTTTGTATTTTGAATTCTTTAAAATTTGGAAAATTCAAAAATCTTTGTAATTTTGCATAGTGTTTACATAACATTGCATGATCAGACATTTACATCAACAAAGTAAATAGAAATTGTATCTCAAATTAGGTATTTTTTCTTGTCATTTAGCATCATTTTGCACTTGCATTTAGACCTGATTTTCTAGAAATTTGAAACTGTAACCACCTGTTTTCACCTAGAATTTGAAATCATAAAAATCAACTAAAAAATCTACAACTTAATTTAAAAAAAACCCTAAAGCAAGACCCATTTTCCCATGGGTGAATGAGTCCTTGATAAGAGCTTTTTCTACATTTTTGAGCATTAAAAACATTATTTTTTCATTTTGTATTCCTACATTTAGTTTGTTGTTTCAGTTTCTAGAATTTTTGTTTTATGAAATTGTTCATATTAAGGTTAATTTGTCAAATTCAGTGCATTGTTTGAATTCAAATTTGCATTTAAAAACATCATTTTTCAGGTTTTACATAGTATAATAAAAAAAATATCTTGTTTAGAATATGAAAATTTTCTATCTCCTCTTACATATTTACATTGCATTGATTGTTAGTTGCATTCATCTAGTGCTCATCCTCCATTTTGGGTCCACCTAGGTTTGGTGAAACTTGTATGAGCTTCACAACCTAGTGTCCTATTTCCAATACTATCGTGAGATGTAGTTCGAGACTCATGTCATCTCGTGATACATCACTTGCCATGGATCTTGGGTTTTCTAACTCTTTCACCCATAGTGTCGACACTTGTCAACCCACTATGGATGGTGCAGGGTACCTAGGTTTTCATGGAAAAAGTTGCAAAGTGTTAATATTTTGATGTGGTTAAGTCATTTTGGTTGTAATAAGGTATTTTAAGACCATGTCTTATGTTTTGTGTCATGTGGGGTCAATTTTGTTAAAAGGTGTCAATTTTGCAAAAAGTTGTACAAGCAACTTTGCATTTTTGGGTTATTATGGAAGTTGAACCGTTGGGTTTTTGAAAAGCAGTTTGGAACTATTGGGTTATGTTTTGTGGTGTTTAAATAAGCCTTTTTGAGGTTGAGGCAAGGTTCTATTGTTTCATTTTGAAGATTGAGCAATAGAAACTATGTTTTTCCTATGTTTTTAAGTTGTTTTTGCTGCTACACATAATAGTATGGCTCTGTATGACCTAGAAATGGTCTAAAGCTCATTGGAATTGATGGTGTATTGAATCTTCTATCTATTGCAATTTATTTCATCTATTTTCATTAATTTTTGAGTGATTTAGAGCAATTTTACTATAATCAACCAAAAAACCCTAGATAGGGAGGGCTTGATTGAATAAAAATGGTTTTTGGCCCATTCCATGGGTGAAAAGGCCTCAAAATCAGTGGAATGGATGTAGATAGGATGTTTTTTGTGTTTTTAAATGTTTCAAGAGCAGGGGTAGATTAGGGTGAAAATTTGGTGATGCCCTAGCCTAATATCATTATGTATTAGGCTTAGGATTGAAGTAGACTTAGGGTTTTGTGAGAAAATCATTTGGAATCTATTCTAGTTGTTGGGAATTGGGTTTTTAGACCTCACATGATATGTTTTAAGCCTTGGAATGTGAGAAAATAATTTGAAATCTATTCTAGTTGTTGGGAATTGGTTTTTCAGACCTCACATGATATGTTTTAAGCCTTGGAATGAAGAGTGGAAGCCTAGTGATAGAAAAATCCATTGTTTCCTTGTTGTTCAAGCCTAATTAGGCCTAATTTAAGTGGTAGTAGTCCAAATTTAAGCGGTAGCATATGGGACATCCGATTGGCCGATCCCTAGTGGTTTTTAGCATCAAAGTATTTGTTTCATAAAAATGGCCCCATCCTTTGTGTTATCAAAAAGTTGCCTTAGTCGAAGTTTTAGCCTATAATATCTTGTGGGATCCGAAACCTAATTTTAGCCCAATTCCCTAATCACCCGATAGTCCAACCTCTGATACCGGTCAGTCCTTTGTTATTTTTCAAAGGGGGTCCTCACAAGTCCATAATATTTGTTGATCGCACTTTTAGGATAATATTGCATACACCTAAATGGTTCCATCCTTCAAAATTGTCGATCACCCAATCTTCTGATAGGAAAGAGGTCAGAGAATTTGGAGATGTTAAATTAATCCAATCCCTGCTCCGCATCAATAAACCATACCCTTGACACTTCATTTTCTATGACCTCTTTACCAACAACCAATGTGACTTATGTTGACACAATGGTTGCTAATGTCCCTCAAGGGAACCTAAGGAGAATGGATGAAGAACTAGACAATTGCAAAAATTTGTGAGTTTTGAATAATTTTCAGTATTATTGTTTCTTTCATAGATAACATGAGGGTAATTGAATTTTAACTAGCAATAGAGATTGTGTGTAGCTTAGCTCACATTATTGATAAAAATGTTCCCACAATAGCTAGTTTTGCTCAAACTTTGGGGTATACCCAAAATCAAGGTGGAAATTGAATTCCTCCTTCCACAACCATGACCTCTATTTCAACATACACTAATCCAACTGTTACTACAACCACACAACCTACCAACAATTTCAATACTTCTTTAGGTATTTCCACTTGGAATGCCTTTAGCTTTGTGCATTCAAATCTCATATCTCCTAATCTATCTCCCCTCAAAAACTTACAAGTCACTTGCCCTCTGAATACATATACACCTCCACCTTATTTGCCTCCATCTCATAACACTAACAATGATCCCATCCTTAACCAACTCTTGCAAAATGTTTCATCCCTCCAACAATAAATTAGTACATTGAATCAAAATCAAAATGGCCAAACTTCACAATAAGTCAAAAAAAACCTATTATCCTTGGAGATATTGAGAACACAAATACCACAAGGCATATAGATTCCTAGATTTGAGAAATATGGTGGGAAAGGAGATCTTTTTAGCCTTGTTTCTGCATACACAACCCTATAGAGTGACTTCATTTTCGAGGATAAATTCTTGGCTAAACTCTTCCCTAGATCCTTGAAGGATACTACTTTGGAATGGTTTTGCTCTTTACTAAATAACTCAATACATTCATTCAATGAACTTATTTATGCCTCTTTCAACTACTTCCAAAGACACATGGGTCCCAAAATGACCTTAGCTGATTTAATGGCATGCTAACAAAAGGATGATGAAAAGTTAATTGATTTCATAGGACGATACCGATTGCTTTACTCATAAATAAACATTAGCATTCCTAGTCTTGAACTTCAATTAATGTTTATTGCTAATTTGTAGAACAAAATCGAAGCTAAACTTGAGATGTTGAAATTTCCCTCGTTTACACACTTGTGTACTGGCCTTCGTGATTACCAAAATTTGGTTAGTAGTCGTGAAGTAAAAACTCCCTCTAATCATCCTGGAAAATTTGAATCCATGCCTCAAACCAACTACCAACCATTCAAGAAACCAAATAAGGGCTTTATACAACTTAATCCCCCTCAACCAACTCAACATGTTGACACCCAAGTGGTTGTTATGAAGATAAAAAATCCATACACATTTGGCAAGAGGAATAGGAAATTTACCCCTCTACCTGATAACCTCCATAACATCATGTTGCAACTCTTAAACAAGAACTTAATTTCCTTACTTCCTGTTAGAGCTCTTGATCCTACTAAACGCTTACCTCCAAACTATAGAAAAAATGCCTTTTGCCATTTTCACTAACAAACTGGATACGATACAAAATATTTTAAGCATCTTAATCATATTGTACAAGAACTCATTGATTATAATCATATCCATATTGGTGATGTTAATGATTAAGGTAACAAGTTTGTAGCTCCTCCTAACTAAAAATTACAAATATTTACCAATCCTATGCCAAATCATAACATATCCTTTGTCAAAGCTAGTGAAACAAAGAATGATGTGATGAATGTTGACACAAATGATGATAACAAAAAAAATAATGAAAAAAATCCTATGGAAAATATGATTGGACTAATTGAAGTTCAACCTCGTAAGGGCCAAACCAATATGTCCCTTGACATTGCCTTCTCTTCAAAAGACATAATTAAGCATGCACCTGATGGTCCTCTTTACATAGTTGGAAGAATCAATAACAAGGCTAGTAATGGGATATTAATTGATCTTGTTTGTGTAGAGAATGTGATAACTAAAGAATTCTTATTTGTGCATGAGCTTTATCAAAATACTTATGAACAACCAGAAGCATGGATCAAAACAAATAATGGTTTTACTTCCCTACGATAGGTTTGATAACTCTTCCTCTAAAAGTTGGATGAAAACAATTAAGTGTCTCATTCTCCATCATCCCATTGTCAGACCAATTTTATGTGAAGTTAGGCTACCCATGGCTTCACTCCATGAATGTCGTCTCGTTGGTTGTGCATAAATGCTTAAAGTTTTCATTTGGAAATGAGATCTTTACTGTGCATCATAGTGGATTTAATCCAGTGTCTTCCCGTGGGAATTTCTCATTGGATTTCTTTTGGCCCAAACTTATGGAACCCATTAGGCCTCATGAGAACTTCTTTTTCAAATCTTATCAAAATTTTAAGGCAAAACACATAATGAAATTATCACTTACTAATATGCCTCAACCCACGATTGAGCCTCCTATCCTCGATAAGACAATGATTGAACCAAAAGCTCTTCCAAGTAACCAAGACCAAAACATAGCAAATCCTCCACCTATTTCCTATAAGAGACCGCAAGATAACCAAATAAGTCATGTTGTGCCACCTAAAATAAAAAAAAGTTTATAAAGCTAAAGAAAATGTGGTTGAACAACCTCCCATGGTTCCTTTTGTTCCTCCCTTATGGGAAGAAAAGAAAACTATGGTTGATAAACCCTCTCCTACACAATCACAACTTGAAAACAAAATAAAAAGAAATCGAAATACCATAGATTATAGGCGTAGAAGTCGTGCTATTGCTTGTCTGATATAAGCAAAACATGAATAAAAAATCAAGATTAAATAATACCTCAAGCAATGCACGATGACTCCCCACCTTCATGCAACAAGAAAGCCTTATATCTTGAACACAACAAGAACAAGAACCTTCCATGGATGTTATCATTAGACTTGTTGTGATTAACTTGGATGATGACAATGAGATTGCTAAAATTGATGAGGAAGTGCATAATGAGTTAAATGTATTGTTTTCCACTTCCATGAGCTTAAATTATAAAAACTGTGATGATCCTCCTGCAAAGAGTGATTCACCACATGCTAAACTTGGTGATTGTCCTAGTTTGGCACTTGGCATTGTCCCTTTGTCTAGTTGTCTGCCTTTCGTATATGATGAACAAGATTGGGATGTAGATGACCTGCTATAGGTTGAATCGCATGTGCCGTACTAGTCTTTATTTTATTTTATTTTCATGTTCTTTGTGTGATGTGTAATTTGATCCCCCATATTGTTCTGTTTGACAGGTCGTTATGTTTATTCCTCTATTTGTATCTACATTCTTCTATATGTCATAAAACTTTTACCTTTTATTTTATCTTGTGTTTTCATTTTGGGGATGATGCAAGGTGTTGAGACATTTAAGTCTCTTCCATGTTGACACAAAATATTTTCTTTGTTTTTGATCTCTATGTGTCATTCTTCCAGCTATGATTATTTGGGGAATGATGACATTTTTTGAGCTCTATAATATCATTGTAGCAAAGACATAAGCTGACCCAAAATTTGTGGATCCCTTATGTGTTTGGGATATTATTTGGGAGCAAACCCTTTTCATGATGTAGCTTCATTTGGAAACATATGCTTGACATAAGTATTTCCAAATAAGCTCTCATGTCTACTTTATTGTTTAGCATTGATCATTTTCTACTTTAGAGTAATTTCTCACAACATGGTGTTTAGCAATTTCTTTAAAGTGGGGGCATACATTAACATTATCATTTTAAAAAAATTGACTATAATTTATGTTTCATAGTGTGGTATTCTTATTTCTTATGATGTTTCCTCTTCTTGGTGGTGTTATTGGGTTTGATGTCCTCCAAGATTGTAAATTTTCCAAGCATATGAAATTCCTCTTAGTGGTGATGCTATGGATTGCATTCCCTAAGTTGCAAATATTTTATCCTCGACTTGCCCTCTCTTGGAGACATTAGGCATGATGTTCCCTAAGACGAAACCTTTAATGAGACCTTTAGTATATCACAGCTTGCTAACCTTATGAATATCGAAGTTCATATTTTGTGGCGGCTTATCTTTAAGTTATCAGAGGTATAGCTTTGGTATGGTTAGTAGGATGAGAGCCTGTAGACCTAGCACAACTTTCTCACTTAGCTATTTTTTGGGGGCTCACCTAGTGGACATTGGATTTTACTAGCTCATGTGAGCACATTGTTATTTGCATAGTGGATAGTGGGTTTCCACTTACAAAATTTTTTAGACAAATAGATAAGGCTTGATCCATATTGAGGTGGAAAAACAATCGAGGCTTGATCCACCTCTTTTCTTTTTTCTTTGAGTCTTTTACATTGTATGGTTGAGTATCTTGTCATTACTACATATATATATTTAACATAAGCACGTGTCTCTTAGTGCCTTTGTTGGCTTTTCCATGAGATCTTAGATCTTGGGGGATCGATCATCCTCCTTGATCTTTATCATCTTATCTTTCCAACAGTTGTACAATTAGACATCTCTTGATTGTCTACTTTAGTGTGAGTTTGACGTAAGGTCATACTCTCGCTAAAGTGGGGGCTAATTGTAGTGTAGAAAAATGTATCCCTTTACATTTTCACACTTTTTTTGGGCCCTCCTAGTGAAGTTGGACTTAATTATTCCTTAATAAGCCCTATTTTACATCTACAAGCCTAATAAATTACATTTTTCGAAGGGGAAACCTGACAATAATTAATGCCAACATATAAAACTTTATCTTGAGCAATGTGTGTTCTAAGAATAGGGACTTGGGACCCATTTTCCCATGGGCAAATGGATCTTCCCTATGCCTTTGAACCTAAATTTAAAATATCTTTTTGGCCATATTTTAAGGTCCGCGAATCCATATTTCAATGTTGGCTTGTAATATTTGAATTTTAGGAAATTAAGGATACATACCTATAAATACAAGGTTATTTTATCATTCAAATCCTAGAATTTTGAAGAGAAGAAGCTAGAATTTTTATGAAATAATTTCTAAAGAAAATTTGATGATCAAGAGAATTTAAGAGCAGATATATCAAAGATTTATTGCAACAATCAATATCCAATCATCATGTCAAAGTCTTCTTGCATCGTGCATGTTTTTGGAGCCAACATTGTGATGTAGGTTTCAAGATCAAGTCAAGCATTCAAAGCATTATCTCAAGCATCAAGATCCACATCCATTGAATCCATCTCATGCAAGTTGTATATTTTTGTTCAAATATTTATCCAAGGGTTTGTTGAGTGGTAACATAGCATTGTTCATTCATCACTCCTTCCTTTCATTATTTCAATTCAAGGTTTAATTACCAAAACCGAGTTTGACCAAGGCAAACCCCTATTCACCAAAAACAAATAGTTTTTCTCTCTTGTGTTTGTGTTGTAGATCTTAGGTTGAAGAAATATTGAAGATTTCTTGAATAGAAATATTGGAAAAGTTGTCAAAGTTGTTGTCAAATCACGAAATCTCACCTATAAATCTGATTTCCAATTTTTTGACATTGAAACTTGGACAAATAAAAAGCTATAGATCAATACCAAGGGCTCCTGAAAGTTGATTGAAAAACCTGACAAAAGACTCATTCACCCATGGGTGGATGAGTCTCAAACAACCTCCCGAAACTAACTTTTGGTGACTGCAAACATCATTTTTCCCTTCTCAGATTTGTATAAATTTTTATGAACATTTCTATTAATATTGAGCTTTATATTGTTGTTTCAAGATTGAATTGGCATAATTAGGCTACTTTGATATTTTTGTTTTTTCTCCCAAAAGTGTTGTTCAGGCTTAAACCCCAATCGTCAAGCATAAGGAAATATGAAGATTCTCACATTGAGTTGATTCACCTAAGGGTTGTTAGTCACTTCTTTGTGGGGATATCATCTCTTAATGAAAATAGGAAGATAGATCCATCATAACTCTATTATTCCTCACCCCCTATTTGGTGGCATCACCTATTTTTCTATGTTTCAGTAATTAATCAAATAATTACAAAATATTCACCCAACATTCCTGTGGGAATTTTTCATTGGATTTCTTTTGGCCTAGACCTGTGGAACCTATAAAGCCTTGTGAATATTTATTTTTTGTCATACCAAAATTTCAAGCAAAAGTGCATAGCTAGATTATCTCTTAGCAATATTCTTGAATTTGATAGGTCTATGGTCGGTCCTTCTCCCCAACCCATCATTGATGAACCTATGATTGAGCCAAAAGCCCTTCCAAATAACCAAGATAAGTACACCGCAGTCCCTCCACCACTTTCTTACAAAAGACCAAGAGACAATAAGATGATCCATTTTATGCCTTCGAAGATAAAACAAATCTATAAACCTAAAGAGACAGTGGTTTCCAAACTCTGGGTGGTTCCTTTAGTTCCTCCCTTAAGGGAAGAAAAGAAACCAATGGTTGCTAAGAACACTCCTACACCTTCATAACTTGAAAACCAGATAAAAAGAAACCAAAGTGCTAAATAGCATAGGAATATATGTTGTGCTATCACTCTCCAATAGAAAGAAAAGAATAAACCAACACCTCCCACAACTATGGAAACAACTTGAGAAGAAACCCAACTTTTAGCAAAACAAGACATATCTAACCAAAAAAAGAAATGAAACAAGAGAATTTAAATGCAGTTATCAAAAAATATCTTGATGTGATCAATTTGGATGATGATGGTGAGATTGCTAAAATTGACGAGGAGGTGCATAGTGAGCTTAATGTTTTATTTTCAAAGTAAATAAATTTAGATGGGGGAAATCTTGATGATCCTCTTGATGAGAGTGACCCACCACAAGTTGAACCTGGTGATGCTCCTAGTATGGTACTTTATATAGTCCCCTTGGCTAGTTGTCCACCTTCCTTAAATGATGAGAAATATTGGGATGTAGACAACTTTCTCTCGGTCGGTTCACATGTGAAGTACTCCTTTTGTGTGTTTACTTTCTATGTTCTTTTTGTTTGCTTACATGTAATGTGATCTCTTGCATTGTGTTGCTTGACATGTCTTTATGTTTATGAGTTTGCTTTGGATGACCCTTGTTTCTCTATTGGCACAAGGATACAAAGGAAACAAACATATTGTGACATTCTTCTATTTGTATCTCAATTTTTATATACGTCGTAAAATTTTCCTCTTCTTTTTTGTCTTATATTTTCATTTTAGGGATGATGCAAGGAATTGATACATTTAGGTCTCTTCCATGTTGACCTAAAAGTTTCTCTATTTTCTCTCTATGTGTCATTCCTCCTTTGTGTTTGTTGTTCCATGTGTATTTAGGGTATGATGTCAATTTTGAACCCTATTATATCACTGTAGCGAAGACATATGTTGACCTCATATTCGTGGATCCCTCAGTGTACCCCTTTTATTCACGACATTATATTTTGGGGGAAACCCCTTATCATGATGTAGTTTATTTGGAAACATATCATTGGCACAGGGCTTTCCAAATAACCTCTTGTGATCTTTTGTTCCTTGGAATTTATCATTTTTTCTACTTTAAAGTAATTGCTCTCAACATGGTGTTTAGCAATTCCTTTAATGTGGGGGCATAAATTGGAATTATTTTTGCTTCACTTTGTTCATAAAGGTTGGACTTAGTAATGCATTGACATTTAATATTTGATATTTTTGGCTTCACTTTATTCATAGGGTTGAACCTAGTGTAAGCATTGGCATAACTTTTTGATCATTTTTATAGCACTTTATCAAGGTTATCATGAAGTATAACTCTTGGTATAGTTACAGGCACACCTTGTAAACGTAGTGTGTGTTTCTCATTTTGCTACTTGTTTTGGAAGCTCACCTAGTGAAAAATAGTCCTCACTAACCTATGTGTCTTCCTCTTTTGTATGGCTGCTAGCATAATACAACTTGTTAGCCCATAACTCTTTTCCCTTTTCCTTGCATTTACTTTGACATTGTATGTTTGTGTATCTTGTGTTGTTGCATGTCATACATGTGTGTTCCTTTGTGCTTATGTTGGTTTTCCATGGGATCTTGGATCCTGGGGGCTTGATCACCTCCCTTGATCCCTATTCCTTATATCTCTCTAACATTTGGACAATTGAACCCCTCTTGACATATATTTCTCTACTTTAGTGTATGTTTGAGCATAAGTTCACAATCTCACTAAAGTGGGGGGTTAAATATGTTTGAACATAAGTTCACAATCTCACCAAAGTGGGGGCTAAATGTTGTTAGAGTAAAGGTTTTAACTTAATTATGTTAATTAAGTTACATTTATTCCTCTCTTAAGATTTCACTTTAGTTGCATATTGTGACATTTAATAATTATATTAATTATTAAATGTCTACCTTTTAGGGTTTCTTTAGGGTTGCACAATCTCCTTTTATAAGGATTGATCATTGTATTTTATTCTATTGTTCTGATAATAGATCTCTGATATTACAGAGCTTAAAACCCTCTCTTGCTTTTTTCTCCATTCTCTTCCATGTGACAGGTATCCTTGCATGCAGGTGTTCTTGGGCTTTGAAGTTGGATCTGACAACTTCTAAAATGTAGTGTAGAAAATTGTATACGCTTACAACTTCACATTGTGTTTTGGCCTTCCAATTTATTGAACTTAATTAAGCTTCTAATTTTCTGAATTATACATTCTAAAGCCTATTTTTTACTATTTTTTGAAGGAGGAAAACCATTAAACAAATGCATCCAATCATTAAATTATCCTCGACTTTGAGTGTCCTATAATTTTGGGTTGGGATCTAGTTTCCATGGGTGACTGGGTCCCCCTTTTTAGCCAAGACCCAAATTCAAATATGTTGTTCGCAATATTTTAATATCCAAAATTCAAATATGAAGTGTCAGCTTTTGGAATCTTTTTTTTTTGAGAAATTTGATAAACACCTATAAATACCTAGTATTTTGATCATTTGGAATATAAGAACACACCTTCTAGCATTCAAGAGAAAATATCATTGTCAAGAGCATTCAAGAGCATAATTCTAGAGCATTATTATAGTAATTCAAGATCCAACATGTAAGACCCCGCCTCGTTGCTTAATACAATCCTAATTTGTTATATGCCTTTCTTGAATTGATGATTAGATATATTATGGATGATAAATAAGGTGATATTTTGGTGATATTCTTGCATTTAATTTTGACATTTTGTTTATTGTCACTACCATGAAGGTGGAATGCACTCATATATTGTGAAAAGCTAATTGAAATTTTAAATGGATTATTATATAGCTAAAGTATAAAATATTTAGTTAACAAATTTATGTGATCAAATTGTTACTTATGATTGTGTTGGTATTGTGTTGGTATTGTGTAGGAAGGTAACGGTGTTAGCATGGGAAGGGTGAACCATCGAGAGAAAATTAAAAGACTCTTCTTGAGGGTATAAATTTGACCCCCTTTTAGAGCTTAGAAAGAAATAAAGTTAACATGTTGAAGTGGTGAGGGTTGATATTAAAGGGATAATTTATTTTGGAGTTGAGAGGGTATTTGATAATGTTTCATGTGGGTGTAAGTGGGGTTAGGGGTTAGGAACCCTTATCCAAGTTTGAATTTCGGATGGGTCCTTAAATGGGCCTTTAAAGAGGGTTGTTGGTCAATTTCCTTGGTTGGGATGCAAAAAGAAACCCCTAGGGTCTATACCATAGTGGTAGGGGTCAAGTGGGCATATAATAGTGCCCCAAGGACATGATTTGACACCTGGAAAGTCCTCATAATGGAAAGTAACGAGTTTTGAAGAAAGGATGGGATGGAAAGATGGAGGGGTTGTCCAAGTGCATGTTTCCTCTTTGATATGGAAAAGACTCTAATTGATGGAGGTAGGTACACTCCACACTCCCCCATCCAAAAAAGGTTGCAAGTTGAAAATCCTATATATCTTGGAGAGGAAGGAAGAGGAGGTTGTTACCCACTTCTCCTTTGGAGAACTCTAGTTGAGATGTAAGTAAGAATGAGAAGAGGAGAGGAGGGATCCCTCTTAGGACGTAGTAATGAAGATGGATTGGATTGGAGAGGAAAGAAGGATAAAAGAGTTGAATTCCCTCACCCAAAGAAAATAGATAAGTTTTTCTCTTACTTCCATTGCTCCCTTTTGTTTAATTATTGTAAGAAAGTATGTGTTGTGTGGATCATGGTTAAAACAAAGAGTAAAGCTTAGATACATAAACATTGGTTCTATGTTGCTCTTATTTCTTTGTAAAATATTTAAAAGACTCCATGCATCATCTTGGAGCTAAGAGATTTCCTTGCTCGGGGGTATGGCTAGAGCCCACGAGGCTCCATGACGCCATTATGGTAGGGTGGAGAGCAAGTCTTAACCAGTTGTGTGTCCATTGTATTTTTCTTAAATTCATTTGAAATTTGAGAAGTTGGAGTTTTGATGTAACATGAAAGAGAATGGAAATGAGAAAGGCTAAATTCAATGGTATGCAAAATAAATAAATAAATTACTTTCAATAGTATTTTTAACAAGGCATGTACAAAAAAAAAAGAGTTATATTCTACTTTAAAAAAGGGATGAAAAATAAAAGAAAACAAATTTGCAAGTTTGATGCATTAGCATGTTATTTTGGGCATTGCTATGGTTGTCTCCTTTCTATTATGAAAAGTAGTTTAAGCGATCTATATTGTACTGGAACAAAGAAGAGATACTCCTTGTGTTCGTGAGAAGAGAGTGGGTGAGATGAAGAGGTATTCTTATGTGCCATTTGAAAGAGATATTGTACATTTATTTGTATTTCCCTATATATTGAATGAAAATAGTGCAGACGGTGGCGACTAGTTGACTCCACACTATTTCTTGTATCACACGAACAAAACTCTACGCTGAAATAAAGCAAAGCCAGAGAGTTCTAAGTAAAGGGAATGGCTCCATCTGGTGTCTAAAAACATGTAAATCGAAGTGCAATTACATTACTTGAGCATTTTGTCAATATGGCTGCTTGATTTTTTTTATTTTCTGCCCCACCAGTCAATAGAACCTTGCGCAAATCAACAAATGTATTTCTAAAAAATAGACCCTCTATTTAATCTCTCTTCTATCATAATATCTGTTGGATTAAACTCTATCTAACCTCGCATCCTATTGAAGTAGGTCACCAGTTCAAGAGTATGTGACTAAAATAACGATAGCACAGATCGTCGGCGAGCCTCACATTTCTCTCTTCATCTTCAGCGTGACTTAACAAAAGCCAGTGGCCTATGACAGGTGAATCTAACTCGTTGCCATTAACAAGAAAAGAAATTGGTAGCTTGGGCAATGAAATTTGGAGCCCCATTCTATCCAACTTCTCTTTTCTTTTGTTGATAGTCAATAGTCAGAAGCATTAACTACTCAGGACAAGGAACATGAAAGGGGGGGTAGCTTAATATTTTTACTGAATCCAAGTTGTCCTAACACAGGTTTAATTCTATGTAATTAAATTTCAGAGTCATCAGACCATGTCTACTACTGACTGCAATACATATTAAACAACATTACATAGAAATGCATAGTCATAGCTGCCTAACAGTCACATCATATCAGGTCATATTTTCATCTGTCTCTTGTGGAAGCATTACGCAACTTTTAATGGCAAATAAATGTTAAGTCACTTCAAGGCCTCTTCCTGCTAGAGATTTATTGCCAGACTTAGTTAGTTGAAGAAGTCGTTCCCCCTTAATCAATGCTATGTCAGGCAGGGATACACACACAGGATGTGACTCCATTTACCGCTCTCAATATATCGTACTACTCTATCGACCCCACCTGTACTGGATTGTGTAGTTAAGATGGATATCATTTTTGGCATAAGATCTAGCTGCACAGTTGAATACTAGTTGATTTTACTAAATCTGGCAGTAGTTTTATCTCATTGATTATGTAATTACCAAGAAATGTGAATGGTTGTGCCATAAATGTTGAGGATAAACTTGACGTCGCAATGTGTGAATCTAGAAACATCCAATGGAAACTTTTCATTTACGTTGTGAATGATGGAGAAATGCTGCCAGTATATACTCGTACTAGTCATGTAGTGTAATTAATGTTACCATCGAACGATAAAAAATTTAGTAATATCAATCACTGCTGAAGGTAATCAAAAGAAAACATAAATGTATGGTAAAATAAAAAGAAAAAGGTGAGAACATCAAAATGAGTGGAGAAGTAAATTAATAAAATGGTAAAAGGAAAGAATGCTATCAGAGACAATATTAACACTGAAATTGTTCCTCTTCAGATAAGTCCAATTTATGATACCTAACATAAACATTTCTTCCCATTAATGCAAATGTTCAGCGACCCACTCTAAATTCAGGTTATCTCTTTTAAATCTAATCTCTTGTTTGGCAAAATTAATGTCTTTTCTAATAGCTGTGTAGTGTGAATAGCAAACTGTGTAATTATTAAATAAATGGCGTTACTCATTAGAAAGAATGAGCAGACAAAATGGGATGTTAGTTTCCGAATTAAAATTAATTACATTACTTTTGTTAGACAGTCACAAATCCCTTTATGATCTTCAAACTCAATAAAAACTCAATAAGCATTATCTACGTGAGTAAATTGTTACCCTCTTGAAAATCGGCGTAGCATTCTCCAAGAGTAGGTAGTTCCCAACCCTAACTTTTAGGAGACCCACGTACTCCTTAAATAAAGGAAGGAAGAATATTTTTCCACTAATTTTTCTTAAAGAAAAAAGAAAAAGTTTTATCCTCTAATTTTAAGTTAAGTCACCCCTTAAATAAAGTAAAGGGAATATATTCTCATATTCTCAAAAAGACTTTTAAAAGAATACTAGATTTATAATTTCTAGGATTTCTTTATATTATCTTTTTACTTTATTTTGTATACTCTATTTTATTTTTTTATTAGGGAAAAAGAAAATAATAACATGAATATATGTAAGAATAGTATAATTAATTGTATATGATTTCTTTTGTTCTTATAGTTCTCCTTAAATTGCTTTAAAAGTAAATTATACATAAGAATAAGTAAACAACCAAATAAATAATAGGAAATTATAAATGAATTTATATATAATAATATTTTTGTAACAATAAATAAACTTACCTTTTTTTATAATGATAATACTTACAATTAGTAATAACATAAAAATAATATTTGTAAGTTTAAACTCTCGATGACATTGTTACTATTTCATTTCGTATTGTATTTGTCTAGATAAGTATCATCACATTAGAATTAATGCATATTTTAATATCAAGTTTTGTAGAATAATGTCATTAATATTATCATCCTTGTGATTCATTAATATGCCCACTCAGGATAAAATATAGTAATATTAATGCCAATTTGTAGTAATATTATTTATAAAAGTGAATAATAATATCTGCCACAACAAATGGATGGTACTAAACTTGGTATCCTTAGTTTCTAAAATGGATGAAAAGAGTAATGATGAATGTTACCATTATGAATAACCACTATACCAACCCTAACCTTGCGAACATGGAAATTAAAAGCTAACTAAACATAATATGTCATATATTTAGCTAATTAGGCCATCTATAGAATCTTTGGTTAGGCTAGGCTTTAGAGCCTCTCAATCTTGGATTGAGGGTGCATGCGATGGACTCCGTGCACTCGACTATGTTTACTCCTCCACTCCCCGCTCTCTAGTGACAATAATTATAACAATGATAGTAGTACTATATAGTAAAAAAAAAAAAACTAAAACATTAATTTTTGACAATAAGTATTCCTTGATAATGCCATTATTATCTTTTATCATTGATAATCTCAACGATAGCAATATTACCAATACGTAAAATTAAATGTCTTTTTTGGGATGCACGATTACTATTAAGGGGGCGTGTATCAAAGTAGAAGATCTCTTCCCAATATGGATTCATCCTTATAGTTTTCCTTGCTCCAACGAAATAAGGTTTAATCTCTTGCTAGGTACAAGTTGATATGATCTCCTCTCTTAGGTGTTGACTCATGGCATGTTCAGTGTACTCTTAAACTCTAAGAGTGTTAATTAACTCAAATAATAATACTTTTTCCTTTAACATTATCAAATGGTAATGATGTTCCTAATAGAAATCAATGATATCAATAATGATATGTTGGTGTTAGGGACAATTTGCTACCAATTCTATTAAGGGTAACAAAATAAATTGTATCCACTATTGGAAATACCTTTATATTGTAGTTTGTTCCAATTGTAGTATCGCTATCTATTCTATAACTTATGGAAGTATGAGAGGGGATATTATTGTGGGGAAACATTAGGATTTTGATGCATGAATTTAGTAAATGAAATTCAATGGAATGCTAACATTTCCCCATTAGATGTGCATAGCATGCCTTTAAGTGTTCATATGGTTGACATTTATTTTTGTATTATAACATTGTTTTTCAAAAAAAATTGTTACATTTTCTAGTGAAAATTTTAGGCATGACACAACATCTCGTAAATCAATACACATGCATAAAAAATGATTTCACAATGATTTACCTTAGATAATTAACTAAACAATAATTAAATCCTAGAATTTAGAGTTAGGATTGATAATTGATATTATAATTAAATTTATGAAAATAAATGTACATAGCTTTAAATCCAATGAGTAAATTACCATGACAAGCATTTGGAATTAATTTCTCACGATTTTAGAAATTAAAGACATTTGAAAAATAATTGTAAAATTGAAAAGTGGTTACTCAAGTGTATGACTGACTTCTACTAGAGTGGAAATGATCTCTTATAGCAATTATTCGACCTAGTTGAGGCACAAGCCCAAAATATAAGGAAAAAGGGCATGGGTATGCAATTTTTACCATTACAATGTTTTTCAAAAATTGTACATATCTTACCTCTCTTTTTGAATAAGACACATCCCATCTACATGGAATACATACATCTTCATCATTAGATCCACTTTAAAAAATAAATTATATGTTTATAACTATAATAAAATAAGGATCTAAATTTATGCAAGCTCTAATTTTTTTACTTGCCTAAACCAAATATCCACTTCCACTATCTTACCCCCAATATTTCAAAATAAATATTAGTAAAATTATCCTCTTAACCCCTAATACCTAATCATATATTCATATAGTTTTTAAGATTAAATAATACATTATAAATTCACATTTGTTGATATTACCCATTTTGTTACACCCTTGAGATATCATCCCTCTTAGCTTAGCCTTATTTATGCCGATTTCAAGTAGGTATACAACATTCACTAGGTTTGTAGCAATGCATCTAATGTGCACTCGATCTTCCCTACCATCACCCAATTACATTATATAATATACATAAAAATAATTAGATCTTCCCTACCATCACCCCATTACATTATATAATATACATAAAAATAATTACATGACATATCATTGCCAAAATATAGTGGTTGATACCATTATTGAAAGGAGATGGTGTTTGAGAATTTTATAATTTGGTCTTATTTGCAAAGTAATTATTAACAAGAAATGTATAATTTTTAAATTTTTAAAATCCACATTAATTATTATGAGAATCGTTTATCAATTAAATCTTTAAATTTTTATCCTCTTTGTATTAGATATATAATTATCATTTTCCATAATACTAATTGTAGTAACAGAAAAAGGTGTCCTTTCTCCTTACTTAATTTGGGAATAATTGTCATTGAATTAACCTAATTTTGCCTAGGTTTAGTGTTGTAATGTCTTGTACACATTCACATTGATCTTGGGCCAATTTTAATAAAATGTACTTAATTTGTACCCTATTTAAGGTGTTGTAAAGTGTTGTAACACACTTTCACATTTATCTAGGGTCTCATTAATTAATGGTGGTTAATTAGAGTTAATTAGCCCCTCTAATTCAAATTTATGCCTTATTTATGACACCTTCTGAAGGATCCATCCCAACACCCAATATTCAAATTGTAAAAAAAATAATTTGGTGAATTTGAGGTCCTAGAAAATGGTGCTACGACCCATTCACCCTTGGTGGAAAATAGGTCATCCCTCTATAGGACCCCCCTTTCTTTGCATATTTAACATGGGTTTTTGATGTTCTTTCACCCCCCAAAGACAAGGTCCTGGAAACTTATGCTAGGACTCATTTGCCCTAGGTGGAAAATGGGTCCTCCCTTAATAAGGACCCCCTTTTTGAATTTAATTATGGTGTTTGATTTTAATAATTTTCATTTCTAGATCTGGTGCTGACTTGAATTATTTGAATTTCAGGGTTAATCTCTAAATTCAGTATAAATAAGGGGTTAATTCACATTGTTTCTCCTAGAAATTTTACAAGACATCCCAACAACTTTGAGAGAGAATTATAGAACACTTCAAGAGCAATTCAAAGGAATTTCAAGGCAAATTATCAAGAGTTTATTGCAACAATTCATGATCACTTCATCATGTCTAAGGCATAATGCATTCATGCATGTTGTTGAGCTAAGATAGTGGATGTAGCATTGAAGATCCATCTTGCAAGCATTGTTTCACATCTATTTGAGATCAAGATCTACATTCTTCATGGCCACTTCATGTTAGATTGTAGATTTACATTCCAAGACAACACCCAATGTATCATCAATTACATATTTCATGTTTCATGCTTCAATTTCCTTATCTCATCATTTGGTTTAATTACCTAAAAGAGGTTTGACTTAGGCAAACCCATATTCACTAACAATCAAAAAGTTTTTCCCCTCTTGAATGTGTGTTTGTAGATTTATAGGTTGAAGATCAAGTGGAGAAGAAGTTTAGAGTGAAATTGTAAAAGTTGTCAAGTTGCAAGATTGTCATTTATAGTGCAAGAAAAAAGAAAGGAAGCTATAAAATTTATTACAGGTTTTCGGGAGCTAACAATCGGGGATCTAAGAGTGTAGATATCAAGGAAAATAACCCAGGTCTTAGTTTCAAAATCCCTATATGGAACCCATTCACCACTAAAGGCGAATGAGTCCTTTGTGTCCTAAAAACAACCTTCTTGCAACAAGGTACACATCATTTTTAGCTCTAAAAACTTCCCTCATAGTTGTTATAACAGTTAGGGTTAGTTTCTTATTGTTATTTGCAACATATCACACACAAAATCACATGTTTTAGGGTGAGAATCAGTGGTCTATCATTTTGATTTTGGTAAACTCTATTTTTCCCTTAAACACTAGTTATTAAAGGCTACACATTATTTAGTTCAAATTATTTAGATGTAATGTATATTAATGATCTTGAAAGGTAGTCACTCTATTACATTTATTTTAGATATTTTATCTTTTATTTAAGTTTATTATAAAAATTGAGTAGTATTTATTTCATCAAAATTATTTGAGATTTGAATTCTACCTTCCTTTTTATGATATTAGAATTTTATACATAACAATTTAATTAATATTCAATTACTTTTTTATAAATGAAATAGTCTCACTAATAGCTAGTTTTGATTGATCAATGGTTATGATTGATATTAACCCCTTCTTATAAATAACTAGTACATTGAGCAATAAATTCAAAATTGAAACTATATTCCTTCAATAGTAATACCTTAAACTTGTTAAAGGTTGATAACTTTATCAGGTAGTCTCATTTTATCTCTACAACCCAAGATTTTGGATCCTATTTGCAATCTCCATGATTCATCACCTTAATTGATTTTATAATAATTTACCTAGAATAATTAATGAAAACTTATAATTCATAGCTAGGATTGATAGCTAAAATTTAATTAATACTATGATTAGATGTATATAAATAAGTGTACTTAGCTCTAGTTTTGATTAAGAAACAACTATGATAAATGTTCCAGATCAATTTTCCATGATATACAAAATTTTAGATGAATTGTAGAAATGGAAAGTGATTACACAACTATACAATTATATGGTTCACTTATACTAGTGTGGAAATGATATTTTATAATGATTGCACAACTATATGATTAATTTTTACTAGTGTAGAAGTCATCACTTATAATATTTTATTGATTTTTTTAAATTAAAAATTTTCACTAATAAACCATTTGAATTTTTATATATTAAAAATTATCCTCAATAAACTATCTTCCAATTAATAATAAATTTAAATTATATATAATATATTTTATTATGTCTTTCTTTAAATTTAGTTTCACTTATACAAGACCAAATTTAATAAAAATCTCTTAGTTTAAATTATATATGTTAAAATTTGTGTGTATATATATACACTAATATTTTTTTTTGTACATAACATTGATAAAAGGGGTATGAGCCAAAAAAATTGTAATTATTTTTTATTTACATTCTTTCTTTTGAAATTATGTAGTATTTGATGAAAGAGATACTCTCCCTTTCAAATATGAAAACAAACACACAATAGGCTATGCAAGATGGCAACAAATTACAATGTAACACAATTTATGAAAGAGAAATCTACAACATATATTGCATTCAATATCTGAAAATAAATTACTTAAATATGAAGCTCATAGGCTTCCTTACAATCTGTGATTCATACATACAAAAATCTACAACATAATGTCTTTGAAATTTTAGTTTCATTCTACCACAACTTCTCCAAAAGTCACCTTCTCAAAATGAACAAGCATCAATATATAGAGAATGTGTGAGGGGAAAATCATTATTGGTTTCCAAAACAACCAATATTTACCACCTTGAAATCTCACTCCCACTTTGAGGAGAGATAAAATATGAAATATAAAATAATTCATTGCTTACATGGCCCTCACATGGGTGCCTAACTCTTGGCCAATCATCTTGGTCAACTATGACACCTCCATTGATTCTCGACGGACAACATGCAAAGCTTTTGGCTTCAACATGCAAATACATGCAAAACATGCAAGAACATGCATACTAAGTGGACCCCACCAAGAAACGGGACACCCAAATGGAATATTCTCCCATTTATGCCTTAGAAATATTTACGGAGACAATTCCTCTAGAATTACATTTACAATTTTGCCACAAGGAATATTACACAATGCAAATTGATTTCTTTATTCTTTTCTAATCCCTAAGCCTTATTGAAAATTAAAATAATTTTTTTTTTAGGTGATGCAAGATTGCTCCAATAAGTAAATTTTCTTTTTTAAAGTTTAAATTTCCTACAATTTATTACAAAATATTTTATTTCTTTAATATTTAAACTTAAATAAATTTTCTACAATGTATAACATACAATAGTTTAGGTAAACAAAACACGTACACAATATACTTAACTCCTAAATATTTGAAATGGCTCTCTCACTCTCTGCTAGAACGGTTATCCCGCTCTCTACTGAAACCCTCTTGCTTTCTACGGATGGTGCGTTGTTGGCTTCTAGTGTATCATTGGCTTCTTGTGTGCTATTGGCTTTTGTTGGGCTAGTTTTTTCTGTGGCTGGATCGTGTGTTGTTGGCTTGTGGGTGTCTGTAGATGGTTCGTTGCTTACTGTGGGGTCGTCGTTCTCTTCAACTATGTCTCCTGATGGTTCATAGCCTTTGCTTTGTGGGTTTGTTGCTTCTGATTTTCCTCCTTTAGGGTCTAGGTCGCTGCATGCAGATGCCCCTCTTTCGTGCCCTACTTCTCAGTTCTTTGCTAAGGTGGTTGGTTCTAGTGGTAAAATACCTTCTTCTTCTCTTCCCTCTTTTAAGGGTAAACCCTTACAATGCTCTTCTTCAACCCCTACTGTTATTTGTGGGAAGGAGGTGTTGGATAAAGAAGATTATTTCTCTTGTTTTGCTCTTATTTGTAGATTTAATGGTTTATGGCCCTTCCTTTCAAATTTGCACAAATGGGTTTTGGAGTCTTGAAGGCCTATTATTGAGGATAGGATTGAACTCTATCCTTGGACTGAGGGTTTTTTTGTGGCTACTTTTCAATCTAAGAAGGATAGGGCTCGGGTGTTGGAAGGGGGTTTTTGGTTGTGGGGAAAGCACTCACTTTCTCTCTAGTCTTGGTTCCCTTCATTCAACCCTCTTTATGAATCTATTAGTGTTGTTCCTACTTGGGTTAGACTTCCTAATGTGCCTCTTTAGTTTTGGACTCCTTGCTTTGAGTCTATTGGAAATGCTATTGGTAGGTTTGTTATGGCTGATTCATCTTCTCTTATCTATGATCATCCTACTTTTGTCTGCATTCTTGTGGACGTTGATACCTTAAAATATTTACCTGGAGAGGTCATTTTGATGGTGGGGACTAGACCATGGTCTCAGATTCTTGATTATGAAGGTTTTCCTTTCTGTTGTAGGAGATGTTTTTCTATAGGTCATTTGGCTGCAAACAGTCAGAAATCTCTTCAGAGTTATGCTACTTGGTCGAAAGATGCTCTTCGTGAGCATCTTATTGTGGGTGAATCTTATGATGATTATAGGGAAGATTTTGGGGATGATGAATTGGCCCCTAAATTCATGGCTTCTTCTACTAATGGTTCTTAGTCGCCATCCATTGTTGCTACTCCTGGGCCTTCTAAATTTTTTGTTGGGGCTTCTTGTTCTGTTGTTGCTTTTGGTTCTTCTACAACTGTTGGTTCATCTGTAGTTGCTAATAATGTGGTTGGTTTATCTGTTGTGGCTGATGAGGTTGCTGTTATTGCTGCTAATGATTTTGCTACTATTGTTGTGACTGCTAGTTTATCTGTAGCTCTTGTTGTTGTTGTTGGTTGTGGGAGTGAAACTTCTGGTTCTCTTCCTCTTTTTCCTTTGGTGGTTTTTCCTTTGACTTCCCCTTGCTCTATTCCTTCGGAGGATAATCTTTCTTAGATGGTTATGCAAAGAAGGAAGAGAGGTCTCCTTAAGCATAATCATTCCTCTTAGTCCCATGTAAAGTTTGTTCATGGTGGTCAGAAGACTGCATGTGTGGTTTAGCTATGTTTTTCCCACTGTTGCTTGATGTTGTTTGGCTGTTGTTCTTCTTTGTTTATCTTTGGAGCAGTTGTTTGTATCTTTTGCAGTTTTTGGATGCTGATGACTATCTAGTGTTATATCTTTTGAGCAACATTTTGTACCTAAAGTTGTAAAGGGTTTCGGGTCCCTTCAAAACTTGTTTTTCCTTATAATCAAAACATACAACAGTTTATTGCAAAATATTTTATTTGTTTAATATTTAAATTTTAAAAACTTAAAGTTCCTAAAATTTAGGAATTAAATTTTAATAAAAATAAGTTATTTTTGAATTTAATTTTTACATAATTATTAAAGACATAAATATTTTAAGTATGAGTTATTTCATTTTTTTAAAAGTAGTTTATTTTATTTTAGAATTATTTTACTTTTATTTATTATAATAATTTTATAATTTTAATTGTAAAATATATTGATAGGTTGTGTTGTAATTTTCATTTACAAAAATAAGACATGGTATTCTATGTTTTGTTTGACATTTATATTTTATACAATGTTGTCATTATATTTTATATTTGGAATGTGTTAACAAATATTTCTACCTTTTAATTTAAAATTGACAAACATTTACATGTCAAAATCTTAAACTATAAATTTTAGACAGATGCATAAATAGTATTTAAAATTTTGTTTCAATAATAATAATAAATTTAAAACATAAATATAAAAAAACTAAATACAAATAAATTATTTTTAAAATTAAAACTACAAATGAATGATGGTTTCTCAAAAAACAAAATTAAAAGTTACATTCACAAGTAAAAAAGTGTATTACCCAAAAATATAGTAAACAATATAGATACCGTAAAATTTATGTGTCCATATATATAATAAATAAAATTAACAATTCTAATATAATATAAAATGACTTGTCATAAATGAAATAACTACAAATAGATATCTCTATACAATTTTTAAATTAATATATTGAAAATAACCTTTAAAATTAAAAAAAACTAACAAAATTAATTATATAATTAAATAAACAGTTCAATTTAAATATAAATTAATAGAATGTTCCTACCTAAATTTAAATCCTTATATGCATGACAAAGGGTCGTGTCAAAAGACAATTAATAACTAGCATACCTATATTTAGAAAAATCTATGTAAAATATGCCGAGAGATATCCTTCTCGACCTACAATAATGATAAACATGTCAAAATATGTGTGAAGAGTAAACCACACTTGAGGTGACTGTTTGGATTTGAGATCTTGCAAACAAACTAAAAAATTTCCTACAAAATTATGCAAACAAACTAAAAAATTTCCTACAAAATTATCGAACAAGACCATGACCAAATCCCTCGCAGATGAGTCTTCAACCTCCAATGAAAATGATGACCCTTCATAAAATCGTGACAATCAGGATAGGCCACGACTCGAATCTGCTACAGTGGTGGCAGTTGAATAGAAAAATCACCAACCGAGTCAAGATCTTGAAATATCCCAACTGGAATATGCCAAGATTGACCCAATTTTTCCTCACCCGGTTCTTGGTATTTTGTCAAACACTTGACATGTATGTACTGATTTTGTTTCTAAGTGTTTGGGTTTGTGTTGTTGCTTGGATTTTGGTTGCAATTCACATGAATATTTGCATAGAAATGAAAAATAACATTGTCCCAAATACAACACAATAAAATATCATGAAAGAAACCACTTTATTTAAAATATATGTGGACTGATCACAATGTACAATGGATAAAAAAAATCATATGATCATCATGCGCATTTAAATTAAAGGTATGATAATAATTCACATATTAAGATTATTACAGGATGATGCAGAGCAAGAGGATTCACAATTCAAAAAAACTCTTCTTTATAAGGTAATTTCCTTCATAAACATCCTTGTTCAAAGAAACCAAACTAAAAACAAGAATCCCAATCATTTTTTTTTTGTTTCAATAAACACCATGTTCAATATTCACATGACAGGCCCACAAACAATTCCACTCATAGCAAACATCAATTCCAAAAATTGTTTGTCTGCTGTCCTAAGAATACATAGTCTGATCTTCACTATAAAGTGCATAAAACTGTCATTAATAACTTTCACATGGATAATAATTAAGCCAATCTCTCCGGTCAGTTTGTAGATTACTTAGTTACAGAAATTTCATCCAATTTTTAGACAGATCCAACGGTTAAAACAAAAGTTATGAGGGTTTTACCAAAACGGGTAACCCTTGGTAGGGTTCCAGGCTGGTTTTACAAAAAATGCCATATCTTTCTCATACCTTCATGAAATCAAATGAGACCAAGTTCAAAATGATGTAGAAACATATTAATACCTTCTCCAATGACTCCCCTTCAGTATCAGGCCGTACATTTCCGTACAAGAGCAAAGAATCACGTTTTTACAGTGTTTTCTGAGAAAAAAAATGAATTCCATTGATATTCTTCCATTACAAATCAATTTTCTCTCCCTGTTTTCGACCTGTGGAGGATTTTTATACATTGAGGACTAAAACTAACTCATATCAACTGACTATAACTGATTCCAATCTCCATTTAACTAATGGACTTAACATTTATTTAATTTTTTTGCTCTCTTGACAATGTTTACAATGAGGAGTAACTTTGAACATTATGGAACCAATAACCTAAAATATGATTTCCTAGGACTCAAATGACCTCATACATATCAAAAATGGATCATTAAGCCTTATTAAAATATTAAGACATCAAAAATGAATACTAAACCCAATAAGGCCTCATGGAGGCATGTGATCAAATAGGTGCTCCTGCACCAAACTCCCGGGGGCAAAGGAATTCAAGCCCCTTTGAATTTTCTTCTTTCTGGTCTTCCAATTACTTTGCACCTTATCCTTTGTCTTTGCAACCATCTTTGGTCCTTTCCTCATTTTCTTCTTCTTATGAATTCTCCTGTCAAGCATCCCTGCAACTTGGAAGTCCCAAAACTCTATCATATCATCAAACACTTCACTTTGTCCTTCATAACTTGCACATACATAGTCCAAGGAAAAATTAGAAACAAAATATAGAGACCTTGAGGTCTCCTCGTTGTCTTCTTGTACTTCAAATTCCTCTTCACTCATAACCAACTTATCCAATCTTGACACCAATTCACTTGAAACCTCATTGTCATTTTCTTCTTCTATCTTGATGAGTTCCTCTTCCTCTTGTCTGACTTTTCCATCACCAACCTTACTATTCCATTCTTCTTCAATGGCTGCATATTGTGCCCATAAATCTTCTTCTTCATCTTTGACTGAATTTGCTGCCCTCTTTTGTTTTATTTGCTTCTTCATAATCTTCTTTATAGGCCAAACCATCTTCCTTTTCAAAGTCAAATGCCAACTTGTATCTTGTTTCATCATTTGTTCCATCTTCATCATGGATTCTTGGAACTCTTCTTCAAGTCTTTTCAATTCTCCCTTCAACTCAACAATCTCTTTGTCCATCTTCTCTTGCCTTATCCTTTTCTTTCTTTCCTTCTTTCTCAACTCTTTTTCCTCTCTTTCCTTCTTTCTTGAATCCTCAGCCTGCAAATATCTTTCCAATCTTCTCAACAAATCCATCTCCACAAGCAAGTCTCTCCTTGCTTCCACTTTACTTTGCCACACCTAGGCAATCAGGTTTCTTCCTCAACCTGTACAACACACAACCACAAACACCAACAAACTTCACCAGCCCATATATTTTCTAGGCTCTGATACCAATTTGATGCAGAGCAAGAGGATTCACAATTCAAAAAAACTCTTCTTTATAAGGTAATTTCCTTCATAAACATCCTTGTTCAAAGAAACCAAACTAAAAACAAGAATCCCAATCATTTTTTTTTTGTTTCAATAAACACCATGTTCAATATTCACATGACAGGCCCACAAACAATTCCACTCATAGCAAACATCAATTCCAAAAATTGTTTGTCTCTGCTGTCCTAAGAATACATAGTCTGATCTTCACTATAAAGTGCATAAAACTGTCATTAATAACTTTCACATGGATAATCATTAAGCCAATGCTCCGGTCAGTTTGTAGATTACTTAGTTATAGAAATTTCATCCAATTTTTAGACAGATCCAACGGTTAAAACAAAAGTTATGAGGGTTTTACCAAAACGGGTAACCCTTGGTAGGGTTCCAGGCTGGTTTTACAAAAAATGCCATATCTTTCTCATACCTTCATGAAATCAAATGAGACCAAGTTCAAAATGATGTAGAAACATATTAATACCTTCTCCAATGACTTCCCCTTTAGTATCAGGCCGTACATTTCCGTACAAGAGCAAAGAATCACGTTTTTACAGTGTTTTCTGAGAAAAAAATGAATTCCATTGATATTCTTCCATTACAAATCAATTTTCTCTCCCTGTTTTCGACCTGTGGAGGATTTTTATACATTGAGGACTAAAACTAACTCATATCAACTGACTATAACTGATTCCAATCTCCATTTAACTAATGGACTTAACATTTATTTAATTTTTTTGCTCTCTTGACAATGTTTACAATGAGGAGTAACTTTGAACATTATGGAACCAATAACCTAAAATATGATTTCCTAGGACTCAAATGACCTTATACATATCAAAAATGGATCATTAAGCCTTATTAAAATATTAAGACATCAAAAATGAATACTAAACCCAATAAGGCCTCATGGAGGCATGTGATCAAATAGGTGCCCTCACCACAGGACTAGAAATGAAGTCTGATTCACGGGTTATTTCCAAACTGCCCCTTTACTCCAAATCCATCTCCTCCAAATGTATCGATGAAACCCTATGTCATACACCATTGAAGATCTGAGTGTAAATGGGACTAAGATTTCATAAGGCACATAAGGCAAGTATGAACACCATCGTTGCAGGACTGAGATAATCTTCCTTTTACCCACGACTTCTCCTTAGATGGCAGCGATAGAGAGTTGTGCAAGCGCTAGTCTTTTATATGTCGATTCAACTCCTTATTCTATAATGCAGACTCCTCTAATAACAATAACACTGCGACATGCCCGGTATATCAAAACAATAAACGATCTAATCCATCATAAAATGTCCTTACAAGGTAATGAACAAAGGGAATATAGATGCCAAAATGATATGCGAACTTGGTTGTTCAATCCGCCTCTTCCAAGATGTTAAATTTGAAATAAATATCATATATTCATAGCTGATAACCCTTAACATGCCCTCAATTGCTTCCCATAGTCTGATTGCTTCACAAACCGTTACAATTACATGTTGCGCCATGGGTGAGAGGAGGTCGTGCATCTGAAAACACTGACGCCTCTTTGCCACATTCGCCCTTCCCAATCTTGAATCCACTACCTCAAATGTTGCCCTGCTGTCAGAAGGCAATGCAAACAGAGGATACAACAACCTTCACTGAAGACTCAAATTAAATTTGCTAACTTCACTGCTGGCACTTGCACCTCATCAAGAGTTTTTGTTTACACTTGGTTGTCATTGTAGAACGCCTCTTGGCGTAATTATATAAATTCCTAAATTTAGACCAATTGAAATTCACTTGAAAAAAAAATGCAAAATGTTGCTTTCATTACCTATATGAGGGATTGAAACTCGAGAGCGAGTAAAAAAACTTTTGGGTAATTTTGAGAGTTGTATCACAATGAAAATAATTTCGAGTCTTCCAGATGATATACCAATGCAATGCCTGGTAAGGGTTACGTACAATTTCCACCGCAACCTTAGGACTATCTCCAAGACTTGGAAAAATGTACTGAGTTGCGCACACTTCTTTAAAGAGCAATGTCGCCATGAATTGTGTGAGGAGGGAGTTGTTTCTCTTTACAAATTTGAGAAATCTTGGATCACTTAAAAATAAATTTCTTTAAATAGAAATGGTGTCATGGCTTGTGCGAGGAGGTAGTTGTTTCTCATTATAAATACTAGAGATCTTGCCTCAACACCAAATGATAAATCAATATCAGAAATTGTGAAGCATGTCAGCAAGGAGACCTGGTGTGAGAAGAAGACAGAGAGAAATTTGGAGATAGGAGGGCAATCTAAACCGAAAAAGATTGTATTGATATCTCTGCAAACCAATAAGAAGAAGTTTTTTTTGATGTGTATATACATGGATTATTGTCTCAACCTATATTCACCTTCTCCTCCCCAAATTTCAAAACAAAATTTGGACATTATTGTGTGAAAATTGATGTTTGAAGATTGTTCAAAGCTCCAAGAAGTGTCATAAAATAGATGTAGGGGTGTTTGTCCTACTTTTCTGTCTCAAGATTTATCTACATTGATTCAAACTGTTTAGCCTAAAAAAATAGATGAGTTGGAATTTCTAGTAGAACAATTCTTAATATCAGTATATTTAGAATGTATGATGAAATAGTAGAGGATTTGGCAGTTGAGGAGGGTTGGGGGGAAGGTGTAGTGGCTCAAGAGGAGAGTATAGCAGAGGTAACAAAGCATAAGGTGGATTGGGGGAAAAAAGGGATAACCTATGAAGGTAAAGGGTCAACTTAGGGTACTCATGAAGATGTAGATCAACATTTGCAGCAAGCAAAGTCTTGCTTGGTAGATTAGGGAGAAGCAAAATATGATTATTCAAAGTTATTGACCATATCCCAGAATCCTTCTCAAGAAGTTTTAAAGAAGTCACTGGAGAAGTGGGGATGGAAATCCAATTTGGCTAAGCTGAAAGAGGAGATTGAAGTAGGGGTTCAAAAAACCATTTATGACTCTATTCCAAACAAATGCTTGAGGAGAGCATGCTACTCTCCTTGAGCACAATGAAGGTCATTTCATGGAATGTCAGGGGCATAAATTCCCCTAAAAAGAGAGCTCGTATCAAGCACCAAATTGATGCTTGTGGAGCAAATATTGTTTTACTTCAAGAGTCTAAATTCTGAATACAGTCATATGAAACCTCCCTACAAAAATGGACAAGGTGGAAATCGACCTACTCTTCGGCCCAGGGAACCCCTAAAGGGATAGCTACTTTGTGGAACCCTAAAGCAATAAATATTATTTCAACAAGGAATGAGTCTAATTGGTAGTTGCTTGAGGTTTCTAAATTTAGCCTAAAGTATTGGTTGTTTAATATCTATATGCCTAATTCAACAATAAACAAGAAAGAGTTGTGGGATGAAATAACTCGTGTTTTAAACGGCCAGGGTGATGCAAAAGTTATTTTGGGAGGAGATTGTAATGCCATTGTTTCACTCCAATAAAAAGCTAGAGGTATTAATCTGCCATTGAGAGTGATTGAAGATTTTAATTCTTTCATTCTCACCAATGCTCTAAAAGAAATTCTTCCATCCAAAGGGAAGTACACTTGGACAAATTATAGAAAAGGTTTCTCACAAATTGCTGAAAAATTAGACAGGTTTTTGGTATCTCCAAACTAGTTTTTAGGGCAGCATGGTTTGGAATCTAAAATCCCACCTCTTGTTGGCTCTGATCATTATGAAATCTCTTTGCACATATCAAATGTCTCCCTTCCTAAAGGAAAATTGTCCTTCAAACTTGAAAGCATGTGGTTTAGGAACCCACAGTTTTTGTCTCTACTACATCAATGGTGGATAAATGCTTCGTTTGAATAGGGTTCAAAAATGTATCAGCTTTATCAAAATTAAAACATGTTAAACAACAAATAAAGTAAGGAATGAACAGGTGTTTAAAAATGTTTTCTAGCAGAAAGAGGTCATTTTTAAAGAATTATCGACAATTCATGAGCAGATTATTCAAAATGGATTAGATGATGATATGTTTGAGAAGCAAAAGCAATTGCAAAGGGATTGGGAAGAGTTATGTGCTAGGGAAGAAACATATTGGCACCATAAATCACGAGAACTATGGATCAAAGAGGGTGAAAAAAATACAAAGTATTTCCATGCTCCTGCACAGATAAAAAGAGCTACATCAACAATATTTTTAATTCAAGAGATGACTTTAGGTACTTGGCTAACATCAGAAGAAGATATTAAGAGAGAAGCTGAGAGATTCTTTTTTGAACTTTTATCAACCCCACAAGGCAAAGATGATCAGGGTAGGAAAGATGAGGATGAGATTCTTGAGGCTATTCCCTCTCTAGTTCGAGATGAGGATAATGATGCCCAACTCAAACCTTTTACCTTGGAGGAAGTCAAAGGTGTTGTTTTTTCAATGCATCTAGATAAGGCACCAGGTCCAGATGGATTTATAGCAATATTTTTTCAAAAAGGTTGGGATTTTTTGTGCTAGGATCTATTGTGGGCTCTAGAAGAATCAAGGAGAACGGGTTCCATGCTTAGGAAACTCAATGTGACAAATATTGCTATTATTCCAAAAGTAAGAAACCCTAAAACCTTTGCATATTTCAGGCCTATATCTCTTTGCAACACTGTTTATGAGATCTTTACCAAGGCCATATACCTCATATTGTAGCTTATGATTCCAAATATTATCTCTCAGGAGTAGGGAGGCTTTGTCCCAGGTTGTGAAACATTTGAAGGAACATTAATAGTGCATGAGACCCTTCACTCAATTTATTCTGATTATTTACCTTCTTTCATTATAAAGTTGGACATGTTGAAGACTTATGATCAAGTAGATTGGGACTTCCTTAACAAATTTCTTGAGAAATTTGGTTTCAAAGGAAAATGGCGTAGACGGATTAGATCTTTTTTTTTAGGAGAAAATTTTTCTATCATCCTCAACAGTTCACCTATGAGCTTCTTTGCAACATCACAAGGAGTGAGACAAGGGGATCCATTATCCCCCTTTCTATTCATTATAATGGTTGAGGCACTTAGTAGATTAATTTCTTATAAGTAGAGCCTGGGACTTTGGAGAGGCATTACTATTTCAAACATAAATATTTCAATAACTTACTCTCTATTTGCAAATGATACCATATGTTTTGGTAGATCAAATGTGGATGAAGCCATTCAAATCAAACAAGTGCTTGATAGGTATTGCTCAACATCAGGTTAGAAAGTTAATTCCTCCAAGTCTAAAATTTATGTTTTCAATACACAAGAGGCTATAAAAAATAAGATAATTAAAATATTGGGGTTTAAGTAGGCAAAGTTGCCATGTATGTATCTAGGTATTCCTTTTTTCAAAGGCCCAAATAAAGCTGCTTATTGGGTTAAAGTAATAGAAAGATTAAAGAAAAGGATTTTATCGTGGAAGGCACGATGGTTATCATTATCAGGTAGAATCCTTTTAATAAAATTAGTATTATCTGCAATCCCTAACTACTTTTTGGCAATTCTTAAGGCGCCAAAGACTATTATCCTTGAAATTGAGAGCATTATTAGAAATTTTCTATGGAAGGGTAATATGAATGATTGCAAAAAAGTGCCTCTAATATCCTTGGACAACATGGTGTTGGAAAAATATCAAGAAGGAGCAGGTATCCACAATATCTTAATTAGGAATAAGGCATTTGGGGCCAAGTTAGTATGGAAAATGTACACAAAACCTGAATCGAAGTGGTGCAAGAAAATTCATGCTAAGTATCTTGGCACTTCAAACCCCTTGAGGATTCTTACGATTTCAAACTTGCATTCAGGATTGGTCATGTGGAATTTCTTGATGTCATGTAGATCAATTATTACTTCATTCATTATGTGGGAAATTCATGATGGACAAAGTGTGAAGTTTTGGGAGGACTCATGGAATGGTAAGCCCCCTTTGGAAAACATTCAAGAATTACAACAGGTAAGGGTTTTATTGTCAAGAGAATGGGGTGAGAATTTTCTAGATTATGTACATTCAACAGAAGGCCTAACATGTAAAGAAATTTGGAAAAAACATTATGATTCATCTCTTTCTGCCAATCAATTTTCATTGCTTCAAGACATTCTAAAAAGTAGAATTGTGTTATTTTCAAGAAAACCTAATAAGATTCTATGGGTTCCTTCGAAAGAGGGCTCCTACTTAGTGAAGCAAGGATATAAAGCTCTAATCCAACATAGAGAATAATTGGTTCACAGAGGGCTTATTCATTTTACTGGAAAAATAAAATTCTTCTAAAACCTAAGAGTTTTGCATGGTTAGCTTTACAAAAGAGAATTTTAACGAGTGATCACTTAAATAAACTGAGTATTGTTGATCCTTTCAAGTGTCCTTTATGTGAGGAAGATTTGGAGAATGTAGAAAATTTGTTTGTACAATGCAGTTTTGTGCAAGAATGATGGATTTTTGTAAAGACCAAGCTGAACTTATGCAACCCTTTGCCAAATTCTATTTGGGACATCTTCCAGAGTTGGCCATTATTGCATAAAACCTCTTTTTTTGCAATTGTATGAAAAGTTATTCCCCCACTAGTAATATGGAATATATGGTGGGAACACAATTTACTCATTTTCAAGAAATCAAGTCCTTCAATTGAGGTCGTCAAAGTCAAGATTGAAAAAGCAATTTCAAAAATGGTTAATGCTTATGTTCTGAAACATAAGAACACGTCCTCCTTGTTCACAAGTTGGGATGACTCTGTTCTAAAGAGTTGGAAGAACATAATTTTTCCATTTGCAGGAGGCTTACATGAAAATAGCAAAGTGAAGGTGAACAAAAAAAAAATCAAATGGAATCCCCCATGTTCTGATTTTTTCAAACTTAACTTTGATGGTGCTTCCAGAGGTAACCCGAGCATCTCAAGGGCAAGAATTTGTATATGAGATTCTTTGGAATCAATAATAATGGCTAGTTCATTTTTACTCCTAGTGGGCACAAATAATGTGGCTGAGGCTCAGGCAATCCTAACAAGATTGGAAATTTCCCTCAAAATATTACACAAATTCATATTGAGGGGGATTCCTTAATTATAATCAATGCCTTCAAGGAGAGAAAGGCGCATAGTTGGTGTTTGAAATATTTTCTATAGAAAATATAGTTTTTGATGGAAAAGTTTCAAGCTTTTATCATCTCACACACTTACAAAGAGGGGAATGGCATGGCAGACAAATTGACAAATATGGGATGTGATGGGAAAGAAATTATTGTGTATAATGACATAGAATTGCAAGAATATCTTGAAGTCGCTGCAATAGCTATAAAGGAAGCCACGACTTCGGCCACAAGCGATAGTTGAAAAGTTTAGAAGGAAGGTTTTTTGACAAATTTTTGAAGCAATAATTTTTGGAGCAACAACTTCAAATCTAGATTTGGCTAGAGATATTTTAGTGGTATCAGAGTAATAGTATCTAAATGAGCGATAGTAGAAATGGATCCATAAGATATAGGCCTATAATTTTGATATTAAGAATGTAAAGGACAAGTAGAATGTTGCTTACGCCAAAATTTTAGAGCAACAGTTTTTAGAGCACCAAGTTTTGGAGTAACTAATTTAGAAAATACAGATCAGAGTTGGCTCGAGAAACAAGGGTGCAGGGTCCTATCTCCATACATGATCTCAATAGTGCAGGAAGACCTGAGAGAATTCAGCCTATGAGTTGTACAGGGGTTTTTAGTTCGTACTTCTTTCTTCAAGCCTAAATCTATCTAAGTTTTAGGCTACAAAAACAAGTTTTTATTGTGGGTTTCTAAATATTTTGTATATTCAGTTTATTTTCAACAACAAACTAGGGGCTGGTAGATAGTCTATCATTGTAAAGGTGTTTTTGGGATCATATAAACTATTACCTATTGTAAGTTTTATTATTGTTAATATATCTACAGGTCTTTCACCTTTCGCTTAAAAAAATATTAGACATAAATATTTTAAGTACTTTTAAATATTAATTTTAAGTTATTTCATTTTTTTTTTTAAGTAGTTTATTTTATTTTAGAATTATTTTATTCTATATATCATCATTCAACATGTTCCCATTAATTTGTAGTTTTCTAAGAAATAAATTTTAAAACATGAGAAATAAGGTATGTTTGTTATGCCTATCCATGCGACAGGTCCATAATTATATAGGATTAATTTGACCTCTAGGAGATTCAATATATATTTATTTTCTAACTTATAATTTCAATACTCTACAATAGTACTCAAGAAGATATGGCATAAAAATAAATACCTCTTGAATCTCTTTGTAGCATAACTGTTGTTAAATTTAACTAGTTTAGTGTGAATTTGATGAGATAATAACTTTCCATAATCAAATAGTATGTATTAGTGTAAATTTTTATTATCCACAAAAAAATCCACTGATTTAAGATATACATTATTTGTAAAATCCTTCTTCGTGACTTGATAATATCCTTGATTTGTCTCTTGAAAATGAGGCATCAAATTTCTTAACACCATTGGTTCATTCTTTTTATTAGGAATAATTCCCTTGGCCTTAAGGTCACTCTTAATCTTGTAATGTATTAACATGACTACTCTATTGATTTTCTTATCAATTTTGTATAAAAGTGATAGCCATTTTAAATATAATTATGGTCTTGCTTTAGGGGTCAATTAGAAAATTAAATTGTAATCATACTAAGTTTAAAATTATTTATTGAGCTATAGTATGAGTACAGTCACATGTCATAGTAACAAAATATTTATTAATCTCTTATGATGCAATAATATAGTTAGGCACAACTTTGGCTAGCCTAAAGACCCAAGAACATTGCATACTAGATGTAGTTTGACCCCTTTGTTATAGAAAATATTAAATAATTTCCCTAATATAGATAAGTGATTGAATCTTTGATGCCACTCCTAAAATATTTAAAAAATTCCTTTAGTAGAATCTCCTCAACTATAATTATTTCCTACATAATATAGGATGACCTCTATATCATCTTGGCTCACAATTATCTTAGGACTATTAACATGGATTATTTAATAAGTTATAGTGTTTTTGGAATATATTAGGGAAAAATAATAACTTAAGTTTTTAATTAATCCATGAATACCTAGCTTAATCAATTACAATGTAGTTTCTCATACATAAAGTAATCTAGAACTTAAAAATAGATGTTTTGAATTCCTTTACACAATCTATTTTTAATTTATATTTGAGAATGGTGAGCATTTCCCCCTCTAAAAACTATAATTAAAATATTTTAGAAGGATTCATGTACACGTACTCATGAATTTAGATCATTAAACATTTCAAATTGAGAATAAAAACTTGAATATCATGAAATATATTCAATTAGCTTCTTGCTCTTGATAATTTAATCATAGAATGGAAAGAATTAAGAAAATGATTTCCTTTTATTAATTGATATAAATCTATATTCATTTCATTGGTTATAATAGTATCTCGTATTAATGAATTTGAATCATATTCTCTTTTCCCTTTGAGACATCAAAACCTATCTTATTTCTAAAGGTTTTGAATCTCTTACTTTAATTAATGGTCCTTGTCAATCAACCCACAATTAATGGATAGAGATAAAACATGAAAAAAAAAATGTGTATCTTTCATCATTTTGTCAATTTACATAAGAATTACACATGCCACCAAGTTTTAACTTTATTTATGTGGCCTTGAGATAAAATATATAGCTAAGTGTTTTCTTAAATAGACTAAAGGCTCCCACCATTATTTGCTACTATTTGATGACATGTAGTAATAAATGTTTAGCTCCTTATGTTATAAACTCATATGAATAAGTCAAATGCTTAAACATTTTCCCAATGAAATGAAACCAAGACATTGAAGACCAAGTGATGTGAAAATCCTTATATTTCTACAAGCATTTTCATGAGGAGTTTGACAGATCTAATGATCCTTATTAAACAACACATGATCAATGGTTAGGGTAAAATAACATAACAAAAAGTTGCACCTTGCTACATTTTTATCATTTTATGTAATATGTCAATATAAATTGAGAGCACATTTCTTATGTTGATATCTTTTAAGGTGGAAATATTATTGTAATATTGACACCCCTTATTTTATTTTTAGTGAGATCAATTATTATAGTTGCTTTGAATCCCTTCTTAGAAATAACTAGTTCAATGATCAATAAACTTAAAATTGAAACTATAGTCTTTCAATTATAATATCATAAATTTGTTAAAGGTTGATAACTTTGTTCTAGCTCTATTGTATTTCCACATCCCAAGGTTTTGGAATTATCTGCAATATCCATCATTCATCATCTTAATTCAAATGCGCATGCATTAAAAATGATTTCACAATAATTTACTTTAGATAATTAATTAAACAATAATGAAATCCTAGAATTTTGAGTTAGGATTGATAATTGATATTATAATTAAATTTATGAAAATAAATGTACTTAGCTTTAAATCCAATGAGCAAATTATCATGACAAACATTTCGAATTAATTTCTCATGATTTTGGAAATTAAAGACTTTTGGACAATGATTGTAAAATTGAAAAGTGATTACACAAGTATATGACTCACTATTACTAGAGTGGAAATGATCTCTTATAATGATTATTCAACCTAATTGAAGCACAATTCCAAAACATAAGGAAAAAAGACATGTGTATGCAATTTTTACCATTATAATGTTATTCAAAAATTGCAAATATCTTACCTCTCTTTTTGAATAAGACACATCCCATCTACATGAAATACACACATCTTCATCATTAAATCTATTTCAAAAATTAAATATATAATTACAACTATAATAAAATAGGAATTATTTTTTTACTTGCCTAAAACAAATATCCACTTCCATATGTGAGAATAAATATCCGTAAAATTATCCTCTCAACCCATAATACCTAATCATATAGTTTACCCATTCGTTGATATTACCCATTTAGTGAGACATCATCCCTCTTAGCTTAGCCTTATTTATGTTGTATCAGGTAGGTATACAACATATCATTTCCAAAATATAAGGGTCGATACCATTATTGAAAGGAGATAGATGTTTTTAAATTTTTAAAATCTTGTGAATGATTTATCAATTAAATCCTCAAATTTTTAACCTCTTTGTATTAGGTATACAATTATCATTTTCCATAATGTTAATTATTGAAGGCTACACATTATTTAGTTCAAATTATTTAGATTTAATGTATATTAATGATCTTGAAAGGTATTTAAAATTGAGTAGTATTTATTTTACCAAAATTATTTGAGATTTGAATTCTACTTTCTCTTTTATGATATTAAAATTTTATACTTAACAAAAGTTAATATTCAATTAATTTTTTATAAATGAAATAGTCTCACTAATAATTAATCCTGATTGATCAATGGTTATGGTTGATATTAACCCCTTCTTATAAATGTACTACCATTGATATTAACACCTTATAAATAACTAGTACATTGAGTAATAAATTCAAAATTGAAAATATATTCCTTCAATGATAATACCTTAAAATTGCTAAAGGTTGATAACTTTATGCTAGTCTCATTCTATCTCTACAACCCAAGATTTTGGATCCTATTTGCAATCTCTATGATTCATCATCTTAATTGATTTAACAATAATTTACCAAAAATAATTAATGAAAACTTATAATTTATAGCTAGGGTTGATAACTAAAAGTTAATTAATACTATGATTAGATGTATATAAATAAGCATACTTAACTCTATTTTTGATGAAGAAACAACTATGATATATTATGATATTGCTATCAGAGTTCAACGTGTAGTTTGAGTCAAACTCATTTACCCATGTTTCATGAGTAGTGGTTCAAAAGAACCCATCTCTCATGATATCGAATAGTCCACTTCTCATTGCATCTAGGTGATGCTCTAGTGAAGCTTTGAAGCACCCACCAATTTGCATCCTCCAGCTGGCTGGCAGCAACGAGTTTTCTCCAAGGTTCCCCGAAGTTATTATTCAAAAGGAGGGTAACAATCATGAGCTTAACTATGAAGCACATGGTCAATCTGTCCTATAAATGGTCCTCAGATCTGAATCTGATCATAATTATTTGTAATGGAAAAATACCTCCCTATATCAACTATGATATATGTTTTCATGATATTAAAAATCACAAAATTTTACATGACTTTTAGAAATGGAAAGTGATTACACAACTATATAACTAGAACTAGCGTGGAAATGATCTTTTATAATGATTGCACAACTATATGATTAATTTTTACTAGTGTAGAAATCATCACTTGTAATATTTCATTATTTTTTTGAATTAAAAATTTTCACTAATAAACCAATTAATTTTTTATATATTAAAAATTATCACCAGTAAACTATTTTCAATTAATAATAAATTTAAATTATATATAGAATATATCTTATTATGTCTTTGTTTAAATTTACTTTCACTTATACATGACCAAATTTAATAAAAATCTCTTAATTTAATTATATATGTTAATTTTTTTGTGTGCATATATACACTAATATTTGTTGTACATAACATTGATAAAAGAGATATGAGCCAAAAACTATTGTAATTATTTTTTTATTTATATTCTTGCTTTTGAAATTATGTAGTATTTGATGAAAGAGATATTCCCCCTTTCAAATCTAAAAATAAACACACAATAGACTATGCAAGATGGCAACAAATTACAATGTAACACAACTTATGAAAGATAAATCTGCAACATATATTGTATTCAAAATGTAAAAATAGATTACATAAAAATGAAGCTCATAGTATTCCTTGCAATCTGTGTTTCATACACAATGTCTTCAAAATTCTAACTTCATTCTGACAACATCTATGTACGCAACCATAACTTCTCCAAAAGCCCCCTTCTCTAAACGAACAAGCATCAATATATAGAGAATGTCTGAGGAGAAAACCATTACAAGTTTCCAAAGTAACCAATCTTTACCACCTTGAAATCCCACATCCACTTTGAGGAGAGATAGTATATGAAATATAAAATAATTCATTGCTTACATGGCCCTCACATGGCTACCTAATTTTTGGTCAATCATCTTGGTCATCTATGACACATCCATTGATTCTGACTGATGTCTCCAAATACAAACATGCAACAACATGCAAATGCATGCAAAACATGCAATTGAACATGCAAGAACATGCATACCAAGTGGCTCCCACCAAGAAATAGGATGCCCAAATGGAATATTCTCTCATTATGCCTTAAAAACATTTACGAGAGATAATTCCTCTAAAATTACATTTACAATTTTGCCACAAGGAATATTACACATATGCAAATTAATTTATTTATTCTTTTCTAATCTCTAAGCCCTTATTGAAAATTAAAAAAAAAAAAAAGATAATGCCATATTACTCCAATAAGTAAATTTTCTTTTTTTAAAGTTTAAATTTTCTAAAATATAATGTACAACAGTTTATTGTAAAATATTTTATTTGTTTAATATTTCAATTTAAATAAATTTTCTACAATGTATCATGTAGTACAGTTTATTGTAAAAATATTTTATTTGTTTAATATTTAAATTTAAAAAACTTAAAATTCCTAAAATTTAGGAATTAAATTTTAATAAAAATAAGTTATTTTTGAATTTAATTTTTACATAATTGTTAAAGACATAAATATTTTAAGTACATATAAACATTAATTTGAGTTATTTCGTTTGTTTAAAAGTAGTTTATTTTATTTTAAAATTATTTTTCTTTTATTTATTTATAGTTATTTCATAATTTTAATTTTAAAATATATTGATAGGTTGTGTTGTAATTTTCATTTACAAAATTAAGACATGGTATTCTATATTTTTTTGACATTTATATTTTATATAATGTTGTCATTATATTTTATATTTGGAATGTGTTAACAAATATTTCTACCTTTTAATTTAAAATAAAATTGACAAACATTAAAAAAATCTTAAACTATGAATTTTAGATAGATGCATAAATAGTATTTAAAATTGTGTTTCAATAATAATAATAAATTTAAAACATAAATATAAAAAGCTAAATGCAAATAAATTATTTTTTAAAATTAAAACTACAAATGAATGATGGTTTCTCAAAAAAAAATTAAAAATTACATTCACAAGTAAAAAAGTGTATTACCAAAAAATAAAGTAAACAATATAGATATCATAAAATTTATGTGTCTATATATAATAAATAAAAATAATAATTCTAATATAAAATAAAATGACTTCTCATAAATAAAATAACTACAAATAGATATCTCTACACACTTTTTAAATTAATATATTGAAAATAACCTTTAAAATAAAAAAACTAACAAAATTAATTATTTAATTAAACAAACAGTTTGATAAATGATATCAATTTTCCACAATCCATATTGATTATTGCTAGTTGATTTGTGGATTCGATTGTGTAAGAGTTTTTTCATCAACGTTTTGGATCACACTCCGTGATCCATCATCAAGATGAAGAAGAGAGCATAAGGAGTAAAAATGAAAACTCATTTAATCCTTTGTCTATCTTCCCCTCACCACCCCCCTCCCCCCTCTATTTTGTTTGTGTTTCTGCCTATCCCTTCATTGAGTTTGCCTTTTTTGCTCGTGTTTGTTGCCTCCTTGTCATTCCTATTTCTTAGGTTATCTTTTCTTTCTTTTTTTTGGTTCCTCTTTGCATTTTCTTGGTTTGCTTTATGCTCTATTTCTTGATGTTAAGTGTGCTCAATTTTTTGGATCATTTTTCCTTCATTTCTCTTTTCATTTCTCCTCTTTTATTTCTTATTTCTTTTGATTTGTTGTTCCTTTTTCTTATATCAGATGCTTGGTTTTCATTCATTTGTCTTAATGATTATTCTTCCTTTCTAGTTAATGATTATTCTTCCTTTTTAGTGCTTTCTTAACTCTCTTTTTGATCTTCTTTCTTCTTTCTTCTTCTTTTCGCATTTGTTAATAATTATTTTTAAGCTTTATCCCTTCACGCTATATTCTTGGTTAGCCTTTATGTATTGTAATTTTTATTCTTTTATGTTGAAAATTTTGAATTTCTTTTCCTTGCAATTTTTTTTGTTTTGCTTTTCTTAATTTTTTCTTACATCCATATTTAATATTTCCTTATAATGCTCTTTTTGAATTTATTATGTTATTCTATTATTTGACTACTTATTTATTTAGTTTTTGTTTAGTTTTGATTATTTGGAGCTATCCCTCTTTTGAGTCAATTTTTGTGCTTGGTTTCTTAATATTTTTGAGGTTTTTAATTGCTTTATTATATTTTTGTATATTCTTTTTAGTTTTGTATTTTCTTAGTTTGTTTTTGTTTTTTACTTATTTGTATTGTGTTCATTATTTATTTGGATGGTTTTGATTTTATATTCTCATTTTGTTTTTTAATTTTAGCTAGTTGATTTTATTATTTTATAGTTGTGAATTTCCTTGGCTAGTTTTTAATTGTATATTATTATATATGTTATTTTTAATTGCTTCATTTTATATTATATATTTGTAACTTCTTTTTAGTTTTGTATATGTGTAGTTTGTTAGGTTTTTGTTTATTTTTATAGAGTTTTTTTATCTAATTGGATGGTTATGATCATGATTTTGATTTTGATTCTTGATTTTTTAACTAGTTGTTTTTATTATTGTTTAGTTGGGAATTTTCTTGGCTAGTTTTTCATTGGCTTGTTAGGTATATTATTGTAATTTTTTTATTATTTTAGTTTGTTGATTTTATTTTTGTATAATAAAAATAATATATTATATTTTGTAGATTCTTTTTAGTTGTGTATATTCTTAGATTGTGATGTTTATTTGTTTGTTTGTTTGGAGTTCATTATTTAATTGTATGATTATGGTTATATTTTTTATTTTTTATTTTTGATTATTTTAGCTAGTTGATTTTATTATTGTATACTTGTTATTTCACTCTTGTCTCCTGTTCTCTTGTAAATATTTTATTTTTCATTTTTAGTTCCTTAGTTATTTCCTTCTCTCATCACCTTTTTGCTTACCTTGTTCCTTGTGCCAACCATCTCTCTCATCCCTCTTCCCACCTTTTTATACATTTATGGGTCTACAATTTTTCATTTTTACTCCTTATGCTCTCTTCTTCATCCTGATAATGGATCACAGAGTGTGATCCGAAATGTTGATGAAAAAATTCTTACACAATCGAATCCAAAAATCAACTAGCAATAAACAATTCAATTCAAATTTAAATTAATAGAATATTCCCACCTAAATTAAACCCTCATGTCAAAAGACAATTAATAATTATATAAATTCCTAACTTTAGACCAATTGAAATTCAATTGAAATTAAAAAGAAGAATCAAAACGTTGCTTTCATTACTTGTATGCAGGGATTGAAACTCGAGAGCTAGTAAAAAACTTTTGGATAATTCTCAGAGTTGTATCGCAATGGAAATAATTTCAGGTCTTCGAGACGATATAGCGATGCAATGCCTGGTAAGGGTTCCATACAGGCTCCACCACAACCTTAGGGCTGTCCCCAAGACCTGGAAAAATGTACTGAGTTGTGTACACTTCTTTAAAGAGCGATGGCACCATGGCTTATGCGAGGAGAGAGTTGTTTGTGTTTACAAATCCGAGCAAAATGATTGGTTATTTTGGTCTAATTATTTGCTACCCGCTTGGGAAACTTTTGGAAAGGCTACCTGAAATCCCTAGAGAATTTAAACTACAATGCATAGCCTATCATCATTGTGTTCATTAGATCAAAACAAGCGTTGGTTGTGATGGGGTTTCTCAACAGCTGTAGTGACATAGAAGGTGTCTTGATATTTAAATTTTTATCTTGCAGATGGCGGTAGAGCGCTGACATGCCATGCAGTCGATGCTACTTTGCATGTGCAACATCACCAATAGGAGGACTTGTCTATGTTGGCGGTGACTGCCCCATGCCTTACAAATGGGGTGTGACTCGCCCTCCAGCAGAAGCTTTTGTTTACAATGTAGATGAAAACAAGTGGGACTTTCTTCCTCCTATGAATTTTGTTCCACTGCTTGATCTCTACGTTGGTGCTTTTCTTGATGGCAGGTTTTATGTCGTCACCCGTCAAAGCCAGAGAGCGGGTTGGGCTTAAACATCACACACTAAGCTTTGACTGCTTAGGTGTGATGTGGGTCCATTCCTTTTGACGACATCCATTCCGTTCAAACAACCGTTGCTATTAACATCCAAAATTCAAACTCTTTTCCCGCGCAGAAGTTTGGTTGATGAGGCGGGATGAATACTAGCAAAGGTTGCAAAGTCTGGCTTTACAGCTGCCAATTGCATTTAGTTGAAAGTCTCTAAATCCTTTTCAAACAAACGCATTTTGTGCATATCCTGCAACCATAGCATTCCATGAGACCATATTTCTTTGAGGCATCCGATCAAACAGTTTATGTGCCTTGTCTATGCTTGTTGAGGTGATTTTAACCACTTTGGCACAGGTCGGGAGTACACTGCAAAAAATGTTTGAAGTGATTTTAGCCACTACAGAATGAAAGAGGATACTAAAATCCTCAAATCTGCTGACATGGGCTACAACTCTGGTGTTATGGCAATTTAGACAGCTAGCGACTTGCTTAGAATAGGTTCCGGAAGTGGTTACGTAGGGGTTCAAAATTTTTCGAAGTTGCAGCTTCTTCAGAGGTTGTGGATGCTCCAAGTTGTAGATAATAAGTCGTACCGCAAAGCATCTCAAAAAACACTTAACGGGCATCCATCAAACTTCTGCATGGGAAAAGAGTTTGAATTTTGGATGTTAACAGCGACGATTGTTTGAACAGAACGGATGCTGTCGAAAGGAATGGGCCCACATCACACGTAAGCAGTCAAAGCTTAGTGTGTGATGTTTAAGCCTAGCCATCATGCACAGTGTCAGTTTGAGATTATTATTATTGCCACCATGTTGCATGTTGACTTCGGTTCCATGCACACCTCTTGAATTAGTGGTGCTTCCTATAATTATTATTTTTATTTATTTAGTTTTTATTAGTCTAGTAATAGTTATTATTTTTTAAACAAGGTTGCATGCATGATGCATGCTTTGTATTTTGTCAATTTTTTTTTATTTTTCAGAGGCTGCAATCTATAATATAATTTGCCTCTGCATAGTTTTCACGTAAGCTTGGGAAATAATACAAAACAATTTTATTTGTTATAATTTTTGTGTGTATGTTTATGGCTTTTATGAATGTTCAATACTTTTTAATAGAGTTCTAAGTGATTTTATAGCTGTTTTCTTTATTTGTTGTTGTTTTCTATCTGTTGTCATCTTTATTTAACCCCACTGGTCTAGAATAAGGCTTTCTTTAGATTCTTCAATTATCAATGTATATCTATTATTTAGAGAATCGTTCAATGCATATAGAATTGAAAAATAATTTTACTTTAAGTTTTATTTGATTTTTTGGCTTAGTGACTGTAGTGTACTAAATACTAGTAAACACAATCTTACTGTCCCATACATAAGAATTGAAGGAGATTCAAGAAAATATAGAACTTGGAGACACATTTCCATCTCATTGTAATGCACTTAGTGACATATATATGTCTCAAGCTTTATACTTTTTGCACATTTTGTAATAAGTGTAGACATCGAAAATATACAAATTGATATCACACACTCGATCCTGATCTACTAATTTCACTTCATCCTAAATCATCCTTTTGTCTAACCATTTAATCGAATAGCCTTATTTGATTAAAGTCATCATAATTCTCCTTTTAATTAAATAAATCCCTCAATTTAATTAAATCATTGTCTTTGTGTATTTAGCTAGGTCATTTCATCTTCCTATCTTTATTTAATTAAATAATCTATATTATTTGATTAAATCTCTAAAATTAATCTAATTAAATTAAATAAATCAAGCATTTATCTAATTTAATCTAACATCACCCCTTTTGGTTAAATAAATTAAAATATTTATTTAACTAAGTCTTAATCATTTTCATCTCTTTTTGATTTATTTCAATCCTAAAATCTAAATCAAATAGTCAAATCAGCTAAATCTCCCCTTAAATTAATTAAATCCTGATTAATTTAATCCTAATCACTCAAATCCTCTAGATTTTGCAACTTGCACATGAAAATCAATTTAATTGATTTATAAATCATCTATTTTCATTCAAAAAGGCATCCAAGTGGGAATATTCCTCAAATTTGAAATCTCCCCCCAAAAAGGACTTGTCCATCCAACAAAGCATTTAAGGCTCTTACATTGTCTCTTACATGTCTCCCACTTGGCATTTAACTCATCTTTCATCCCCCCTAAACATGTCATCTCATCAAATTCAAATTTCAAACTTGCACATGGATCAAAATGTGCTCAACCTTCATCCTATCAAATGTTCACAAGTGGCACCTTGCCATTGGTTGAATGTTAGTCCCACATTGCTTCATTTTTGGAATTCATCCATATTATCATTCTATAAATAAAGATCTCATCTCCTTGTTTGATCATCCACAACTTGAGTAAACTTACTATGCTCAAATTCATAGCAATTTTCATCCATCTCATTGAATCATAGCTAGGTTTTTGCAGATTTTAGCTTGGAGCATTCATCAATCTTCATCAAAGTGGATCAAATCTCTTCAACACATCAAGTTTGCATCATTGGAGTTGGGAAAGGGCCAATTTTCACATCAAAATGGCACCAATTCCCTCATGAGATCAAGAGTTTGCATTGCTTTCAATAGGATTTGATTTACTTTCTTGTTCTTTCATTATTTTCATCTTTTCATTCCTATTTTGAGTTTTGTTAATGGATTTCATGGGGAATCCTTGTTCTTACTTGCATTTGATCTCCTAATGTATTCATTTGTTGTGTTTTGCAGGTATTTGGATTAGGGATTCACAATAAAATTTTGTACAATTGTATTTTTTAAATAAATATTTAATGAGAATAGTAGCAAAGATTTTTGAGTTTATCTTTAACATTAATGAATTACATTAACTTGAAATTTTGTCAATACTTTTTAACAAAACTATTTTATGCATATTTTTGAATTATTGTATTTCAACATTTTGCATATATATATACTAAGTTTGTCTATATGTCTAACAAAAATGATTTATCCTTTATAATTTGATGGATGTCCATACCTTGATTCAAAGCTATTATTTTGGTACTAGTAAGGAGACTACAAATGAAAGTTGTGAAATTTGACTTTATACTTATGAATTGTATTTATTTAAAAGTTTCTAAATTAATTTTATACATATTCAATAATCATTATAATCCAAAAAAGTACATCTCTTTAAGCTATTTTATTAAATAGTTCATATGCTTTGTCTATGCTTCCATATTTTACATACATGTTTACTAGGAAAGTTACATTGGTCAATAATATTTGATAAAAATTCTCCTTCCTTTATCCTCTTATGGATGTCTATATCCTATTTTGAAGCTCATATTTTGATAAAATAGGCTAGATGTTGACAATTATAAATTTTGGCTTACGACTAATTGCATTTTATTGATTTTTTTAAAATCCTTTATAAACAATATGTTTTGTGCAAATCCTAAAATCATGGCATTCCATGAGATCATATTTCTTTTAAGTATTATGCCAAACAACTTGTTACTTGTTTATGCTTCCATATTTTGCATGCATGCTTACTAGACCATTTATAACTAAAATATTTTTTTTAAAAACACCCCTTCCATTATGCTTTGATTGAATATCTATATCTTATTCCAAATCAACCATTTCATCATAAGCAAATGGTTATGTATATTTGAGCTCATACAAGTGTCATACCATTTGCTTAATTTTGTCTAAAAAGATTCTAACAATTTAATTATTTTGTTTAAATATTACAATCATTATATTCATGAGACCTTAAATTTTTGGAAAGTATTGACAAAGGTTATGGAATTTAATTTTACACCTAACAATTATATTTTATTAAAATTTTATATAAAAAAAAAAAAAAAAACTATTTCAACAAATTTATTTATACATATCCTACAATCATTGTACTATAAGATCATGAATCAATTTGATGCATCTTGTCAAATAATTCATATGCCTTTGTATATTCTTACATATTGCATGCATGTCTACTAGAGAATTTATACTATAACATCTAACAATAACCTCACTTTATTCTTTGATGAATATCCATTACTCATTTCAAAGCTCCTATTCTAGAATAAGTAGGCATGAGGTTGGAAAAAAATATGGAATTTGGATTTACACTTACTAATTGTATTTTCTTATAAGTGTGTAATTTTTTTTTCTTTGTTTGCATGGTTATAAATGTTCCCATCTCAAATTTTGAATATATTTAGTGCTAAAAAATTTAGTGGCTTTATGTTGAAGAAATTTGAGATATAATCTTGATCAAAACTAATTTCAAATGCAATGAAACTAATGATTGATAACCTTAGTTTGTTTACTATGTATAGTTTGAAATCAATGTTAGATGACTTAATAATAAGTAGACCTGAGATGTAAAAATTATAGTATTTTATTCTCAAACATATAATAAAGCTTATAACTGGAGGATTTAGTATGGGTTTAACACATATCTTGTAAACAACTTATTATGTCCAAAAACATAGCAATGAAGATTCATATCTACTTATTAATCTTGTACAAATATTGATCTAAGTGGTTGGATTATGTGGCAAGTAAGAATATGTTTACTATAAAAGAAAATTAAGTGTTTATTTCCCATTTTTATGTTAAATGCTTACATTCATACATTTTTTTTTATTTTTATTTTTGCATATTTTGATATTAAATCTATTATACATAGGCTTAAAAATAAGTTGAAAAAGTATCAAGGGAATTTAAATCATACAAAAGGGGCTCTTTCGTTGTCTCATGGTAAAGGTAGGTAGGATCAGATGCAAACACTATTGTTACCTTTTTTTAATTTAATTTATAACTATATTCTCATAAAGCTATGCCTTTTTATTGTAATTATAAGATATTTATTTTTCTTCTTCCTAATACTGAAACATTGCATTCGTAGATGATCTACCGAGTTGTAAACATAAATATTTTCTCAATATCAAGTGTTCTAGAATTTTCTATTTCCTTTCTTTTAAATTTTATTTTGAAACTTTAAATATTACAAGTTTTGCTCATCATGTAAGATTTATATTTTTTTTCTTTCTAATAGATTTATTAACTATTGGTACTAATTAACTCTTGATGTTATTTTTTATTATATTTGTACCAATATTTATTTCATCCCAAGTATTTTTATTAACTAGATTTCCTTTTCACTATTTAAGTAACCTTGTGAATTTGATATGAATTGAACGAGTCCTCCAATAGTAGTTTAAATTTTAGCAATTATCTTTAGTCATAATAATAATGGAATTGCTTGCACCATATTACCAAAATTGAATTATTATTTTAGTGTAATAACAATGTCAACATGCTTGAGGTTCTAGGACTAGCACCATCTCCTCTCTGCTCTCTAGTATTGATTTCAACTATCTTGTGGATAGCTTGGTTAGAGAGCATCCTTAATGCTCCCAATACTAACACTCCCACCTATTACTAAATGGGGGTAAGAATAAATAACACAAGAGGAGCAATGATAGGTGGAACAAGTTGTTTATTTGGATTGATACATGCCTCTAATCTATGTTGTGGCAAGTTACCACCAAAACCCTATAATGATTTGATTTAAAAATAATTGAGTTTGAAATTCAATACAAAATTTACTCACAATTTTCTCAAAAAGTATAGTGATGCCTCACAATTTCCATCTAGTATAGGGTTAGATACCATCCCTCTCTCCCAAAAAAAATTTTACGACTTGATGATACTTGTACACAATTTAATTAAAATTATTTTTTATTGGAGGGATGGTTTGGTTTGTGCAAGGGTCAATAAAATATGGGGGCTATGTTATGTTTAGAAATATGTAAATCCAAGATCTTTCTATATGACAATTCATCTAAATAAAATTACCTCTACTCCTTCCTCCATAGATAAAATCTATCTAGATTTGTATTTATAGATCTGACATTTAATTAATAATGGTTTGTATCAAAGAGGGAAACATGTAATATGTGGAGGAATGTTTATCTTATTATGGGAATTTTTTATTATCATTGTAATGGCATTATATTTCCATGTATGGGTGCCTTCAAACAAGCCTCATCAAGTGGAGGGATGAAAGGTTTTTGAGGGAGGTTTGGGTGTGGGATTTTGAGGTGAGGTTTGGTTATGGAAATTCTCTTCTAGTAGAAACTCGTATATATCCAATTGGTCCATATGATCAAAGGAACTAGCTATAATTACAAAAATAAAGCACTTTGAAGTGCTAAATACATAATATTTATACATTAAGTGCAAATATAAATAAATAAATAAACTCATTTGATAGTTTAAATTTATATAAATGTACAACATTTTAATTATTTAAAATAAGTATCTTTGAAATAAATCTTATTGAAATATGTGTACATGATTTAAAATAAGACATTACATTTGAATTTTAACAAGTATTATTGAAACATAAATATACATTTAAATTATAACTTAAATAAAATTATATATTGAATTTGTATATCCTATTCAACAAATATAATGAACAACATGATACCCACATTTAGTGAGAATTGATTCTACTACATAATTTGAATAATTTAACGTAATATCAAAAGACTATTAAAAATTAGACATTATAATAATTAGTGGTATCTACACAATTTCATAGCCTCAATTATGTGAATTATTGACCTTTTCCTATGAACCTATTCACATGAGCTTTGATTTGGAACCTTATTTTGTTGCATTAGTTATAGGATAATAAATGTAAGATAATGCAACATAAACCTTACATTTATGAATTTCTGAGTGTCATGAAGCTCCCAAATTCTATAAAAAAAATTATAGTAGGTTATTCTATGCTCATATATGAATATTCTCTAGGTTGAATAAGAATTTATCTTTAACAAAGTTGTATATGAGGTATTACAAATAGTCTTTATTTTAAAAGATCAATACTCTATAAGAACCATAATAAGGTTAATAAAATACCACTATTGTGATGGCACAAGGTGGTGAAATTGAGCCAAAAAAAAGCAGAAGATTTGGAAAAGAAGCGTTGGGGAGACATTGAGGAGGATAGCTGATTAGGAAAAGAAGACGAAGGTGGAAGCAAAGTGGATGGACTCGCACACATACCCCATAGTGGGTCTTCACAAATGGAAGCTAGGTGGATAAATGCCACCCATTTTATCACAAGGTAGAGGCTCCCATGATGCAAATCCAAAGTTAATTAGGAGGGAAACCCCAAGGTGACAGATGGAGAAAGGTTCCAAATCCTAGAGTAAGGCCAAATAGGTGGCAAAGGAGTTGTAAAGGAAGAAACATGCGAGGCAATGGGCATGGGTGGTTTTAGGGAAAAAATAAGCCTGAAATGCTTCAACATCAAATTGGAGAAGTGAGAATATCGAGAGCCCAAGGTGTACTAGTAAAACTTGGAAAGGGAAAGGCTTTGGAGAACAAGGGAAAACCAAATTCGTGGAGTGAAGAAATTCTAGAAGGAAAGGGATAGAAACAAGTGGGATAAAGGAGGAACCCAAAGGATTTGAATGTGGAAAGAAGAGGACCAGGAAGGAGGAAATTTTGAGAAAAATGGAAAATAAAAGGCGCAAAAGATAATATGAGGCCACAGGTGAGTAATTTGTACACAATGACATTAGAAGCGATTGAAGCAAGGGTAACCAGGTTGAAAGAAAAAGCCTTATTTATTAAATGGTGTGGACCGAGATGCCCTAAGGAGGAGATCAGGGCTTGGTAGTAGAACAACTTCAAAGACTGGGTAAGCATTCACCAACTACTGCACTCCTCTCTCATAGAATGCATAGACCTAAATTTGAAACAGGAGACTGTGTATGGAAACCCCATGTTCTTAAATGGCTATAGTTTTCACTATTTAAATTGGGAATCAAATTTTGACCCATGGAGTTACACAATTAAAAAAATTCCCACATGGATCAAATTGGTGGACCTCCCATCGAAGTATTGGAATGTTGAAGCAATGATGAAAATAGAGGATGCACTAGGGATATGCTTAGGGGTAGACGAAGACTTTGTAAATGGAACAAAAGGAGCATAAGCCAACATACTGGGTGGAAATAGTAGGAGTGGGAATTTACAAAAACCTAGAGATTTTGACACAGTTTGGAAGCTCGTAGCAAAAAATAGTGGTGTGTGAAGGAGCACACATGGGGAAATGTCTATTTAGAAAATCAATACATGAAGGTTGTTCTAAAAAAGTGATGGAAAATAATGAAGGAAAATTGGGAGATAGAGAGACAGGAGGAAATACAAATCATGTTGAACAAGACTGAACCTGGGTAAGGTCAAATTAGAAAGATATCTCAGGGTCTAAAAAGAGGAAATTGGAATGGAAGAGTCGGGATAGAATTAAAGAATTCCATATAGTGCCAACACATTTGAATGAGGTGGAAACTTAGGTAGAGAAAGACTTAAATTCCCTCCTGGATGAAGCAAAATAACTCCAAAAAGACATTAACATACAAATTAGGGAGCTATCAAGAGAAATAATTAACTCTAAAAGGGAAGTGTAAGAGGTGGGAGGAGAAGAAATGAGGAATATGCCAACATCAAAAAGTAATGAAGAAGAGGAGAATATGATGAGTGAAGGAAACAACTCACAATCTAAGGAGGAAGGGAGTGATTAGGACTTCTAATCAAAGGAGGAAGATTAGGAGGAGGCTGAGGATAGAGGACTATTTGAGGAAAGGGTGCTTGAGCAATCTCAATCAAAAAAATAAAATGAAACATTAAGAGGAAAGGCAAAGAGGACCAAAATTGAACAAAGCTAAGCTGGAGATTGTAGCCAATGCAATAAAACAAAGGAAACTTAGGACTAGGAAGGATGTACTCCTTCCCAAAGGCCAATGAAGATCATCACATGGAATGTTAGGGGCATCAATGCCCCTGACAAATGACGCATGGTCAAGTGCCAAATTGATTGATCAATGGCTGACATAATTCTAATTCAAAAAACCAAATGGAGCAAAGAGGAAGGAAAGAAAAGAATGATCAACCGGAGGCAATGGAAGGGAAAATTCAGGGAGGTAGAAGGTGCATAAGGAGGCCTTAGCATTATATGGAACCCATTAACAATAGAAGGTGAAATAAAAGAAAAAGAAAGCAATTGGCATCTAATAAGATTTAAGGGTTTGATGAGAAATGAGCAATTTTTTGTTATGAATGCATATGGACCAATCGCTACTATGGAAAGAAGACAAGTGTGGAGGAGGATTTCAAAAGAATTGGAGGATCATAGGAACGAGAGAGGTATAGTAGCAGGGGATTTCAATGCACCCCTAAATAATGAAGAAAGGCAAGGGGGATTCAACAAAATCACAACCATACAATGTGACTTCCAAGAATTTGCAAACAACAACTAATTAGTGGACCTACAAGCTAGAAATGGAATATTCACTTGGTCAAACAGGAGAAAGAGTTTCACCAACATAGCTGAAAGGTTGGATAGATTTATGGTTTGGGGAGATTAGGGGGAATCAATAGGCACTTAGGAGGTTCAAATATTACCCTTCATAGGATCAAATCACTTTCCAGTGATGCTATCCTTCAGACAGGAAGATCCCTTGAAGGGAAGCCCATTCAAATTTGAAAACATGAAGCTAAAGGATGAACATCTCTTGGAGCTAATAGATAAGTGGTGGAATGAAATTGATTTTGGTGACAAATCAAAGCTTTTTAAAATCAACAAGAAGCTAGGCTACATCAAATCCAAACTCAAGGAGTGGATCAAGACTCACTTCAAAAATATCTTTCAGGAGAAGGAAAGAGTGGAATAGGAAATCAATGCTTTGAATGAACACATAATAAAAAATGGGATGGATGCAAATGATTTTTGAGAATGAAAAAAGTATGAAAGAATAACTAGCAGAGATTTTGAAAAGGGAAGAATGTTTTTGGTGCCAAAAATCAAGAGAGACTTGGTTAAAAGAGGGGGACAGGAACACCAAGTACTTCCATAAATTAGAAATTTCCAATTAAAGTAGGAAAAAATAGTAGAAACTAGGAAAGAGAATGGGGAAGTAGCTCAATTTGTAGAGGAAGTAAACAAAGAGGTAGTCCAATTTTTTTAAGCAATTCTGAACAAGGAAAATCTAGAGAATAGAGCAACAAGGGAGAGGTTGTTGAGCACAATTCCAACAATCATAAATGAAGATCAAAACAGGTGGTTGTATTAGAAAATCACTAAGGAAGAGGTCAAAGGAGCAACATCCAGTTGAATCTAGATAAGGCTCAGGGACCAGATGGCTTCCCAATTGGATTCTTCCAAAAATTTAGGGACACCGTAGGTGATGACCTATCAATAGTGGTAGAGGAGTGAAGAAGAAGGATGGTAATGTTGGGGGAAATAAATCACACATTCCTAACCTTAATTCCCAAGAAGAAAGATCCACAAGTGACGAGTGATTTTAGGCCAATAACATTGTGTAACATAGTGTATAAGGTGGTCACCAAAATCATAGCCAATAGACTCAATAATGTACTAAATGAGGATATATTAGAAGAAAAAAGTGGATTTTCCCTAGGAAGGTCAATTTCAGAAGGCATAATCATTTCCCATGAGACCATATACACAACCGGGAAAAACAAGGAAGCATGTATGGTATTCAAATTAGACATACTAAAGGCATATGATAAGGTAGACATGCAATTTTTGATGAAGGTATTGGAGAAGTATGGGTTTGATGAAAAGTGGAGAAATTGGATAAAGAGTTGTATCTCAACTACCAAATTCTTTGTTCTAGTGAATGCATCAACACACATATACTTCCCATCAGCAAGGGTACTAACACAAGGAGACACCCTTGTTGAAAATTGAGGTGTTTATGTAGCTTAATACTTTGTAGAACTTTATGATTGTTGATCTAAATATGTATTGTTTGTTACAAATTCTTTGTGGGTGATTACCTAATTAATTCATTTTATCATTTGTATAATGAAGACTGAAGGTTGTAGAAGAATTAGATAGAATATTAGAAGATACACAACATATACCGTGGAAAAACCCTTTGGGGAAAAAACTCGACCAAGAATGAATGTATTATTTAATCTCAGAATAAGATTACAATAATTACAACCCTTGATTGAGATGCTTCTTTTTCCTTCAACAAATCTTCTTCATAACCAACAATAAAAACTGATACAAACTCTCTTCATCTTGCTTGAGATAAATAGGTAATAATCAACCTTGTAAACTCCAAAGAGTTATAATTACAAAGCTCAATATCTATCTCCCAAAAGGTACGCCTATCTCTTGCAAGTAGAGTTCTACCTTGAAGAACAATGCCAAATGAACTCCTTCCCCATCTGGGTGTCCCAAACTAAAGTCATAACTCAACCTTTATTCTGAAGATATCTTCAAAGCTTATCCTCAAAGTTGGCGCCCAAGAATGGGCCCACTTAACTCAATGTTCTGAAATATCTTAGCAGGCAAAAGTGTTAACTCCAAGAAGCCAACTTGGGCACCCAAGGTGGGTCCAAGTCATTCTCTGTTAATTGAAACATATCTCTCCACCATTCATGCAAGAATGGTCATCCCCTGTTAACTGAAAGTAGTCACCTGTTATCTGTCATGCAACTTAAGTCATTAGTCATGCATTCCAAGTTAACTGAAGTCAACTAGAATTCAACTAAAACTAACTGAAGATAACTGAACCATAGTTGAACTAAACTGAACTGAACTAATACTGAACTGAATTGAACTGAACTAAACTAAACTGATTTGAACTGAACTAAACTAAACTTCATGCATGTAAACCTCAATCCCTAACTTCTAGGATATTTACATGCATTACATAAGTGTTATCATTTACTCCAAAATAGTTAACTTAACTCAAGGTGGGTTCCACCTTCCATGTGGGTGCCCCATGTGCCCTTATTATTTAGGAACTCATACTGGACACCTTCACATGGTCCTAACATTTAGAATTAATTACAAATGTCAATTAACATGATTATTTCATTCAATATTAATCATTTTCTAATCCTAGTGTTGGGGAACACTTTCCAAGGACTTAGGAGATACATGAAATAAATAATGTTTAGGATTACAATTAAATGATGTCTTATTTCCAATAGCCCTCTCTCCCTTCTTTCCATAATCATGGAAGAGGTTCTAGGAAGAGGGATACAAACCTTGAGGAGGGAAGGGAAATGGACTGGAGTACATGTAGCAAATGGCATGGATCCACCACACACTAACAATTTGAAGATGATACCATGTTGTTTGGGGTGGCAAGTAGGAAGGAAGCTAGGGTGATCAAGTCCTTCCTAGATGACTATTATAAGGCATCAGGGCAGAGCATAAATTGGGGAAAGTGTGAAGTGTTCTTCCTCAATACACAACCGAGTCTACAAAAAGACTTGGAAAAAGTCTTGAATTTGAAAGTGGTAACTCTTCCTAGGCAATTTTTGGGTTTGCCTCTTTTTGTAGGCATAAATAAAAAGTGCTACTAGGAAAACTTGATAAATAGTTGCAAAAGCAAATTGGGAACTTGGAAAGGAAAGTGTCTATCATCGGTAGGTAGATTGTTAATAGTAAAATCAATGTTATCTACCATCCTGGCCTATTCAATGTCATGTTGGAAACTACCAAAAGCAGTAGAGGACGCTCTTGTTCAAATATTTTAGAAATTCTTCTAGAGTGGCACAAGAGAACAAAACAAATTCCCATTGATAGCCTAGGATAAGATATGCACCCCAAAGGAGGTTGGTGGAGTAGGACTAAAATAGTTAACAATAATGAATCAAGCTATGGGTGCCAACTTGGTTTGGGACCTATATGCAAGGGGTGAGCAAAGATGAGTTAGAGCACTGAGAAGAAAATACCTAGACTCATATGACCCAACCCACATCCTCACCACAATTACAACTCCAAAAGGCTCTGCAATTTAGAATTATATTCTAGACTGTAGGGATATAATTTCCAAGCATGTCACTTGGGAGATCAAAGATGGTAGAAGTGCTTCCTTTTGGAGTCATTCTTGGTGTGGGAAAACACCCATTAACAAAACCTTGGGATTCGCAGAATTCAAGGAGTAAACCTTATGAATATGGAGGCAAAAGTTATACAATTATGGTAAGGTAGTTTTCAATAATGGAATGCCCAGTTGGAGATGGAATGATATCTAAGAACTTAATGCCCCACAAGCCCATAAAGATATACTAACAAAAATACTCAAGAATAGGCATTTCAACCCTTCTAATGGCAAGGATATAATCCGATGGTGTGGGTCATCCACAAGCACATAAAAAGTGAAGTTTGGTTACAAAATGAAGGAGCTAGCCATGGCAAGGCAGGATTGGCTATGCAAATTGTTGTGGGGGAAAAAATACCTTCCCAAAGTAGGGGTATTTGCATGGATGGCAATCTAGAAATGAATACTCACTAAAGATGGATTAGATACATTTGGAGTTCAAGGTCTGGGAAGATGTGTAGTGTGCAAAAATAATGAAGAGATAGTGGATCACTTACTATTGACATGCCCATATGTGAGTGCCTGTTGGAATGTCGTTAGGAGCAAACTAAATTTGCAAAGCCCCATGTCAGAAGATATTGAAACTTGGTTCAAGATGTGGCCACATGGAAGTAGTAAGTGGTATTTGGTGGGATATGGCAAATCACCCCATCCATAGTGATATGGGAAATCTAGAAGGAGAGGAACATAAGGATTTTTAAAGGGAAGGAAATGGAAGAGGATGGGATGTGGGTAAAAATAGAGAGGGCCATAACAAAACTAGTCAATGAGGATGCTCACAACAAAGCAGGCAAGTGAAGAATCTTTAACAGTTGGGATGACAAACTAATGAAACTAATCGATGGTTTGAAACCACCTATACTCAGTGGAAGTAGTGATCCTCACTCATAAAGGGTAAAAAGAACATAAATAGTATGGAAAGAGCTGGAAGAACACTAGGTTAAAATCAACTTTGATGGTACCTCCCATGGCAACCCAGGCTCGAGAGGAGTTGGCTGCATTTCTAGGGATGCTCAAGGAAAAATACTTGTATAAAAATTCCACTCCCTTGGGACTATACACAAACAGTGAAGCAAAATTTGGAGCAGCCACAATTAGATTACAAATGGGATTGGAATTGGGAGTGAATCGAATTCATATGGAAGGAGACTCACTAATTACCATCAATGCAATTCGCAGAGGTAGTGCTTCGGATTGGAAGTTAAACCATCTTTGGAAACCCATCAAACAACTAATAAGAAAATTCAAAGTACATTTCAAATAAGCCATGTTTACTGAGAGGGGAATAGTAAGGCAGATGAGCTAGCGAAAATAGTGTTAGATGGAAACATGTAAGCAAAAGAAGGGGAGCTTGAGATATCTCAGAGCGATGGGACATTCATGCCTCAAATCGGAGAAAAGGCATCAAGAAAGAGCCAAACAATCAACGACTAATAATGCACGTACTATAATAAAAACCAAAGTCGAAGTAGGAAGAATAACAAGACAACAACCATAAATAGAAAGTGAGGAGCAAGACCTGGTAACAAGTTCCAAGGTAAAGGAAATGATGGGATAAGCACAACCTCATACACATACACAAATTTGTATTGCTTGGAAAGGATGTGGATTTGAAGACATGCTTCAAACATCACAGACTTTAAGCCTGTAATTATGATGAGGTAAGGTCATCAATTGATAAAAGGCCAAAGTTGGTGATTGCTTAAGCAAAGGCGAGGATGAGCTAATTTGGTGGTGTGAGGAAGGTGCTTAAGCAACGACAAGCTCAAGTCTATGATCTTGTGCTAGGACTAATGGATACACCATAATTTCTGAATACTGAGAGGCAACAACAATCTTTCCTTGGCGAAATAACAGATAAAAGGTTGAGAGGGTTGTTGGCTTCTCCCATCCACTTATGCAATGGGCAACCAAAAGGATTTTGGGGTTAATTTTTTTGAAAGCATATAAGAGATTTAGGGTGAACACAAATATCCTCGCCATGTTCTTTGCAATGCTGCTGCATATGGGCTTGTCTAAGGTGAGAGGCAAGAAATTGACCCAGATGGTATTCATCCATGCTATACTGGGAGAAATTGATGAAGCCCTGGATAATATCTACGACTACCTGATGATTCTTATGCCGCAAAACTACTACATGATGCGTTGGAATGGAGTGGAAGTGATGAAATTCTTGTTGATAAGAACCCTCGACCCGTGGAATGAGAAAGAGAGGAGTATCTTCTTTTTGCTCAAAGCGACAAAGATGATGGAAAATCCTCCTTGCAGCTGGGCAATGAAGTATGTGGAGGAGGAAGGAATGGCAGGAAAGATGGTAGCAGGTGACGATGAATATTGAGACCTCGACACGAGATAAGAATGGACGAAGAATGATGAAAGGGATATAAAACAAAAGGAAAATGGCCTTGCACATCAAAATTGGGGAGCAAATTGTCTAGTGGTGGCGAATTATCTGGCCTATAAGAAGAGGGCGGTATTAGAGGATGAAGATGAATGAGCAAGGCAGGCTCGGTAGTAACAATGGTAATTCCTTTCGTAAACTCTATGTAATGTGAATAGTAGGAAGATAGATAGTTAAGAATAGGAGTTAGTCCCGAGTTGGGTTTTGGTCTGTGTTGGTAATGAGACATTTTGTAGAAGCATTAAAGGCTTGGGTCTCAAGTCTTTTGTGTGGTGGCCATTTTGTTAAGAGGCCTGTCAAATTGCAATTCAAGGATGGTAGTGGCATAGCTATCCAACTTTGAAAACTATGTAAACTTTTATTTTCAAGCAATATAGGGTGCTACCCCTCAATAGCAATTTGTTGACCAAAAAAAAAGAACCATAATAAGGTTGAAAGAACTTAAATCCAACACAACATACATCCACTCTTCCCTAGTCTATGTAAAGATGGTTTGTTGTCTATATTGACTAATTTTAAGAATATATAAGATTATTGAGTCCATAAATCAACATCCACATGAAATTAGTAGGTGTTTAATGGTTAGAAAAAAACATACAACTAACACTCAAATAAAACTTCTAAGGTATGAGGTCAAACTTAGAAATACTAGTTGGAACAATAGGAATATGATGATTATCCAAGCTTCAACTGTCTATCATGGGTTGAAGGTTGCTCAGTCAAAAGGATTCAGGAAGGTTTGGTTAGAGGGGGATTCTCTAAATGTTATTAATAACCTGAAGAAATCTGTACCCCCTTTGTGGATGGTTGAATCTCTCATTTTAGATGTGATGGAAATATTGATCTCCTTTGATGAATGCTAAATTTCACATATCTTTAGAGAGGGAAATGGTTTAGTTAATGTTTTTGCTAACATTGGGGTTAGCGAACATAGGATATGGGAAGGGGATGTTCCCCTTCCTGTCGAAGCCCTTGTATGTCTAAATAATGATTTACAAAACTTGTAAGGAGGGGGTTTGTTACATCATCACCTTTTTTCACATGAGCCTGTTCACATGGCAAGTTACTTCTTGGTGTGATTTCTACTTGAATTTGGCCTTGTATTTTGTTGATTTGACTATCTTCCATAAGGGGTAGCCTTCAAGATTAATTATTACCTCTGACCACCTCACCTCTTCCACACAGATTGTAGGTTGCTCTAAGGCTTTATTCTAGAGGCTTGTTCTCATTCTTTGCAAGTTTCTCAAGCTTCTAGGGTTTGTGGTGACTATGATTGTGGGTGGTGACCAGAACAAAGCTGAACCTTTCTCCTATGACACTTCAAAGACTAATGTGAAAGTTTGGGAACAGCTGCAGTTGGGAGGGGTTATGCCATATATTGAGAGACTCCATGGGCATGATCCTAAGGTGACTGAGACTTTTGTTCAGGGTTGGAAGAATAGGTTTTAAATCTTGGTTGGACTGAATTTGACATAACTAAAGACCTAATTGCTAGAACTATGGGACTTTCTACCGAGGGTGGGAAAGTTTACTGAGACAAGAAGGAGTCGAATGCTATGTTGGAAATTTTCTTAAATGAAGATGAAAGGAAAAGATTGGAGAAGGCTAAATGCGGGGGTTATTATTGTAGCTCAATTAAGGAGATTTGGGGAGATGTTATTGAAGAAATCATGGGGTACATAACACTTTATGGGCATTTCTATTTTACCTAGTTATCATTTTGTTCTTCTCAACCATTTCAGGCATAAGGAAAAGGTCTCCTTACCTTTTTATTTGTTGGCCTCCATGGAATACGGTAATATAGATTGCAGGCACAATCTTAAAAACCCTGTTCTTCATGTGGGCCTTATCCTCCTTATTTCAGAGTATGCAAATTCCTACATTATTCTTGATCAACCTAAGAAGGTTACTAAGGGTAGGCAGAAGAAACTTGAATTGAAGTATGAGATCAGGTTTGATGTTGATGAAGATTATGAGCCTAGCTTAGAAGCCTCAATGGAAGTGTACTTAGAGCCTCCTACTACTTTAAAGAGTGTTAAGTAAGGAAAAGGGCCTACAACCCCTATCTTTGCAGATTATGTAATGGGTAATGAAGAGGTGGTTGTTGGTAAGTCCCTGGGAGGTAAAATTGTGAAGGGTGATTCCTTTGCCCTGAAGAAAGGGAAGAAAATTCTTGTTGGAGAGAATTTTGGGAAGCCCCCTTTGTTTCATTCAAAGAGGAAGATGGGTTCGAAGGGCGGGAGCACCTAGAAGAAGGCCAAGTAGAATGAAAACCTCGACTAGGAGGATTCTATGAGTATTGGTGTCGAGTTTCCTCTAAATGATGTTGGTGGTCAGGATAATATGGTTTTGCAAGAATAGGGTTTGAAGGTGAAGGATAAAGGGATGAGTATTGCTGAATAAATTGAAAGCCCCCTTCGCAAAATTAAGACGTTGATAGCCTTCTAGAAAGGGAAGGTTGTTATTGAAAGTTAAAATTTGAGCAGGGATTCCCAAGAGGACAGGGCAAATGTTGGGGGTGTCTTCAACTTTGGCAGGGAGGATTTTCCTAATGTGCCAGGGTTGGCAAAAGAGGGCTCTATTACTTTATTTAGGCTATTTAAGTGGGATTTCCATGAATTGAATCTCACTAATGTGAAGGTTCATGGGGTGGTTAGTAAAGCTGGGGAATCTTCTAATCCTTCATATCCTTCTTTGCAGGTTCAAATCAATCATCTTTTTGATGCTTTGAAAATTGTTACTGATGAAATGTTGAAGCTAAATGAAGTTTTTGAAATGAGAATTGTGGCTCTTAGAGATAAATTGGAAAGAGCTTATCTAGAATTAGACAAGGTTGTGGATGTTAGCAAGTCTGTCATGAAAAATGAAGCTAAGGGTCTAACCATCCTAAATGAGAAGGTGAGGCAGTGGATGGAGGAAGTATCAAGTGGTAAGGATGTTGTTGTTAATGTTGTTGGCCTTCCTAGTCATTAAAGAGGTGAGTGATAAGGGTCCTTGTACTAGGACTTGCAATAAAACTAAGGTAAATGTTGGGATTCCTACCAAGGAGATCACTGAGGTGATGGAAGTGCATTAGAAGATTATTGATAGTGATGTGGAGGCGACTGATATTTTAAAGAATCTGTAGTTGATGTTTTTTCTCCTCTTTTTTAGCAGTTGTTTTGCTTTTGGTTTGTTGCTTGGTGGTTGCTTGCTGATTTTCATGCTTTTTCTTTTGAAGCAACGTTATTTTTTGTAAAGGGTTTCAGGGCCCCTTCAAAACCTGTTTTACCTCTAATAAAAAACATGATGATAATCTAATATTATATTATTTTTTGTGGAAAAACCTCTCCTCAAAGAGCTGGTCTTCAAATCATCAATAAAAAAGAGAGTAACTTTTCTTAACAATGATATTAATAAGAGCACAATAGTTAATGTAAGGATTTTTTTATATTAAAGATTGAGCAAAAAACTTTTACATGAATGCATTATGCATTAATTGCACTTTAACATCATCTATTGCTTACTATACTCAACATTCTAATCAATCCTATGTTTTCTACAGGTTGCTGTCTATATTGCAGCTATATCATTAATAGTTATATTGTTTCACATTATATAGAATATATAAATAAGACATATATACAACCTTATTCAACCCTGCTCTCTACAAAGTCTTCCCACTCTAGCCTACCAAGAGGGGGTAAGTAATAGATAGGTCTTCATTTGGGCATACTGCTTCAATGCCAAGACTTGAAGGTTCATTGATAAGAAGCCTTGTATTTTGTTTCTCCTTGTTAGCTTTTTCTTCCTTCTCTTGGTTTTAACACAAGCCACTTATCTCCCAGTAATTTAAACTCACTTTATTATCCCAAGAAAGCTTAATAAAAGTGTAGGAAAAACTGAGGACCAAGGGAGAATAAATTAACCCACTAGGAAAAGAACAACCTACTCCAAAAAAAAACCCTAATGCAACCTATGATGTAATATTGCATATGATTTTTTTGAAATTTTATCTTTTATGATGCAAAAATGAAACCCTAAATGAACAATGCAAGACAATGCAATGCAAAACCTAGATCTAGGGTTGAATTACTTGAGATTTCAAAAGGTTTTTATGATTTCAAAATGTCAAGTTCACAAAAATGTAACATAGAAAAAAGGAACCCTAAGTTTAATGTCTAAAACGAGGATTAATTTCTCTTTTTCAAGGGTACATTAGGATATAAATCACCAAGGCGATTAGCTTGACTCTCAACCATGGAGGTGAATCAATCAGACCTACATTTGATCCTTTTGAGCCTTGGAAATGGATTGAAATTGATTTTCCTTGATTGACCTAAGTAGACTATGTGCCCTAATATGAAAAATGCAAGATTATGATAATTTACACTATGGCAAAGATTTGCAGGTAGATCTAGGAAGGGTAGAGTGTTGTGTACCTATCCTAAAAGCTTGGTGTCAGTTTGAATATTAGGAAAGAGTCACCCAAGGGTGTTTGAGTCCTTGTATGTCTTTTCTAGAATTAAAAACTTGAACTTGTAGCTCTCTATCTGCTCTCTGATGCTATCCTTGCAAACTTTCATCTTTAGATCTAAACTTATAACAAATCTGTAAAAAAGATGGTGGGGGTGGTTATATAGGAGTTTGCCTTAGTCAACGCCCTGTTTTGGTATTTTTACATCCATGATAGCTAATAAAATTGATTGATTAACATTGTGTGTGCCCTAAACTCAAGTGCATCTAAGGTTGTTATGAGCTAAAATACATAAAACCGTACTTAAGTGCATTAGAGAAGGATTCCTATTTGAAAATGACAAGGTCTACCTAAGAGGGAGTACAACACCCTTAGGAAATGTAAAATTTTATGATGCCTTGCTTTAGGCTACAAGTAGGATGGAAATCAAAGACGAGAATGCTTAGGAAACAATCATTAGGTTGAAGGAAATGGCCAAATGCATCTCCCAAACCTAGAATCCATCATGCTTTTCTATTGGCATCAATCTTCAATCATGAAATAAGACAATCAAATTTTCAAATAAGCTTGTTCATACCCACAAATTCAAATGTATGTGGTGGAATGTAATGATTTATTACTTATCAAGATTTTAGGTCTTACTTTCTCTAGTTTCAAATGGTGAAAAGACTAGGTATTTATAGGAATTTCCCTAATTTCCCAAAAAATTAGATCTCGATAATCGATATTTGCAATTTGAATCTTGAATGCTAAAATGCCGACACCGACATATTAAAATTTGGATCTTGAAAAAATAGGGGGACTTAGATGCCCAAGGGTGTCCCTGTCTTGGCTCTATTTTCTAGAGAATAAGGTGTTAGGGGAAAAACATTGAATGAATGACTTTGTTCCATGCTTGCAATTTGTTAGAAAATGATGACATAGGCCTCAAAATGCATAATTTAGGAGATTAGGGCCTAATTAGGAGGTGTTGAAAATGTATAAATTATGCGAGGGTCACTAAAGTAGGTCCAAACTAAGTGTGACATTGTATTATCACCTACAAGGAAGTATAGTTTTTGACGCTACAATTAGTAAAATAAAAATTAATTTTAACAATTTTGTTAATTTTATTTACAATAAAATTTAAATTATATATGATAAAACATGGATAATCATAAGTAATATGTATTAATAATATAAAAAACACTAGAAAAATAGTATAAAATATTTTTACAATAGTACATCTTTATGAAGGAGAAGATAAAAAATTCTAATGGGGTGAGAAAACTTGAAAAAAATTGAACTTAAGAGCAAATGGACAAAAAATATCTAAAGATGAGAATACATGAAAGATGAGAACAATCAACAAGAACAAGAAGCAAGAAACTAAGTTGAGTCCTCTGAAGATGAGGACAAAGCATAAACAATGTGCCCAAAATAAAGTGAATAGTGTGAAAGACCTTCATCATCTATTATTCTTGGAGATTCAACCAAGCTCTAATCTAAATTTATTTTTAATTATTAAAAAAAATAGTATTTAAATATAAATAAAATAATTAAACCAAACAAAACTAAAATAATAAAAAAGACCCACTAAATAAAATAATTATTAATTTCTTTAACTACCTCCATATTTTAGTGACAAAATAAAAAAAGAGCTTTGTAGGTAGGTGGGTGGTGTAAATCAGTCGAGTCAAAATTATATTGTAGTCACCCGAGACCCTATTACAAAAAATGAAGTCAATTCTAATTGGAAGAACATGTTCTTATAGATTTAAGATCACATCAGAAATAACAATTACTCATGGTTGTGTAGAATTTTTGTGGAAGAATTCAAACAAAAGAAGATTGAGAAAAAGGCACACAAAAATCTTGACATGAGCCTATATTTGAAACAATGATAATAGATTTAAAGCATTATTATAAATGAATATGTTTGCTTGTCAAAGATCCCATTGTTGCCTAAAATTCTTATGAATCTTCCCACAAACTTTCTAAAACATTTTTCTTCTAAAAAAATATTGTCCTCATTGTTTTCCTCTAGTTTAACATTTTGGGAATCTGTTGTCAAATATTAGACTAACCAAAACAAGATACAAAAATGACATCACAGGGCTTGAATGGTGGATGATTCTATTCCGAATATATGGATGACTTTGGTGTAACAAAATCTTGAGCCTGTTATACTAGAGCCATCTATCTGAATAAAATGTGTATTTTTAGGGGCATAATTTTAGGCATGTTATACTAGAGCCTCCTTGCTTGGCTTGTTCTACTCATTGGACCTCTCCATTTTTGACCCTCTTCACAATTACAAACTAGAATGACAAATGTCATGAACTATTAGTAGATATATATACCATATTTCTTTGTAGGTATTTTGGGAACTCACCATCAGAGATCACACTAACCAAAACAACTCAAAATGATGGAACATAATATAAAAATCACCATATAAAATGGGTTTTTGGAACAACATGAAAAATCCATTTGAAACAAAAATCCTTTTTACAAAACCCTATAATTTACCAAAAACTCCACTTAAAGCTATTCTCCATTTTTGACCCTCTTCACAGTTCTAGAGTAGAATGACAAATGGTTTGAGCTATTGGTAGATATACAAACTTTTTCACATTGTAGGTATATGGGAAAGTCGTCCTCAAACCCCCTCCAAGCCTTTGCAAAAACACAAAAAAATCAAAGACATAATGCGTCAATTTGTTTTATGCCTTGTATCTACAAAAAAATGCAAACTAAAATAACTGACAATGGTATCGACAATGGTTACTATCTCTAAAGAATGACATACCTACTATCGTGATGTTTGTTCCAGCTAGCAAATGTTTGCAACCTACCCTGCGAGTTGCACCTCACAAACATGGAATGCTGAAATGAATAGACATGGAAGTTTTTTAGTCAAGTTTTTAAGCTCCCAATTTTTTAAAAAGTTTTGACGTACAAGGCCATTAACATTAGACATGGCTGTCATCAGAAACAACATGGCCCAAAATGTTTGTTAATGTTTCATCATTGTCTCATCACCACATTAATCCTCCATCATCATGCTATCATATGCGACATGTGGCATGGTGTGTTATGTCTTGGTATGCTATTTTGTAGGAAGAATAACTAATATCTTTTTGCACTACAAAATAGTGGAACTAGATAAACACTTTATTATGGAGTGTGATGCCTTCAAAGACATCAAGGACAAACATGCCAATATCATGACAACTTTTAAACAGCCATACAAACTCGAAGTTGAAGATGCTCATCTTTTCTTTAAATAAATAAAAATTAAAATGTTAAAAAAATTAATAAAATTGAGTGAATGTTAAAAAATATTCAATTCATTCATATAACATGACCTATACCAATTTACCTGTTCGTCACATCAAACAAAATAATTTGTTTTATCTGGTACTGCTAGAAATAGTAGCATTTAAACCCGTACATAAACAGATAGGGACATAGTGCAATAGACGCTACCGTAAAATACAGCGCACACATTTCACCGTCACATATTAAATACTACAATCAATGCATGTTTGGAGAGAGCCGCTTAACAAAATAACGGCACCACTCTGCCACCTTTTCTTGTTTCCTCGCTCTCCAATGCATTGCGCTCAACGTGGCTTCGCTTTTTGTTTGCCTCTTAATTCTCCCTTCAAAAAGTGCCCAAGTCTAGCCTGCAGCCGAAGCTCCCATGCATTCCTATGAATGCCATGTAAGTTCATATGGAAGAGTTCTGCAGCTCTGTGAAAGTCGGTAAATAGTGGAAAAATTCATTTTGATCCAACTTCTTTCCTTATTTTCCTTGTTTCGTTGTGGATTATCCATTATGATGTATTATTCTTAACCCTCCATTCTCTTCGCCACTCATCTATGGATCAATCACAAATGCGAGTCTTCGCTGCTGGCCATGGTATTAATTCCAAAACTCATAGATTGCTTATTATTTTCATTTCCTTTTGAAACAAAAGTTAGGGTTTGATTTTCTTAATTTTTGGGGGTTTTTTGTTTTTCAGTTCAATGAGAGGTGGCTGGTACCAAGCGTCTGAGTAGCAGGTAAGGATATATTTGAGCCCTTGCTCAGGCTGTGAAGCCTTTTAGTGTTTAAACAAAGTCATCCTAACCTGTCTGTTCTCATTTTATTAATTATTAAACTCTAATACACGATACAATTCAATTTTAGTTAATAATTATTTTCATAAAAGTGCATTCAGAACGCTGAATACACCCATGCCAATGCAAGCATCAACGCTAGTTGTAGACTCCTTTTTGTCATTGTTGGCAGGGGTTAAACCTGCGAATTTTATTTTGTTTACATGCTTTTAAAGCGTCCTTAACAAACCCATTTTGTATATATCCTGCAACCTTGGCATGGCATCTGGTGGAGGTACTTCTTGAGATTTGGGAAAATACGATTTATTCTACCATAGAGTGTAAATGTTGCACTTTAATATTCGCCATTTCCCTGTTTGCATCCAAAAGAAGCTGGGTGTTTATAATATTTGATAAACTTTGCCTACATTTTTTAAAAAGGTGTTATTGTATTGAAGGAATAGGTTGTTTTCTTTCCTTAGATGAGCAAAGAACTCAATAGTTTTACCATTTACGGTCCTTCATTAAAATGCATATACTTCTGTATATTGACGAATATTTCTATGTCAACGAAAAATAATTAGATGACCACCCCCGTTGTTGTTGGGATCTCCTCTGCCATCCTGGTGAATCAGATCCGGGGATAAATTTGATGGTTGTATGACTGTATTTATGCATTTTATTGTAAAATACAAAGGAAAACTGTATCTCATTAAGGGGACAGTTTTGGCAGACCGTTAGATCTCTTAAGGATTGCAGTATCCTATATGTGTATGTATTTATGTATGAAAACCTAAATTTGATGGTTGTATGGCCCTATTTAAGCATTTTTACAGTAAAATACAGTCAAAATTTTAGAAAAACTTTATTACATAAAGGGGAGATTTTGGACAAACCATATATATATAGTTTATAATAAGATATGTCTTAGTATTTGAGGGCAACTTCAAATGAATAACTGTCATAAAAAATTGCTTGACAGGCATTGTCGACTGTGAAATTTAAACCTTATATGTATGTGTATATATAGATATGTATATACATGTCTATATACAGATATGTATATGGTGATCCATAAACCCTGTCTGTGGGGACAGGGGACGGCAGCAGTGTACTATGTGTTTTTTAATTTTGATTTTCATATCATAATTGAAAAAAAACTATATGGTAGCAATGTAGCCTTTGGGCATTTTGTTATACGTTTATAACTTGTATATTATTGTTTAATATCACATGCATATTGACAATGAATTTTGAATGCATATTGAGTATTGACAATGAATTCTTAACACAAATGTTATATGCTAAGTTTCTATAATGTATATATGCATGCTTTATCCACGTTTTCATATGAATATTTAAAATTTCCCTATATTTTATATAGCCATCCCCTAGCTGTCCCCAAAATTGGCTTGAAAAGTTGGGGACTTGGGGACTAGTTCTGCCATCCCCTGCTGTCCCCGTCCTGGATATTCGGGGTAACACTATATACATGTCTATATATAGATATGCATATACATGTCTATATATATATATATACAAAGACAGGAAAACCAGTTAAACATTCTTGACTGTGTCCGAAATGGAGGAGTCATTTGAGCCACCATTGGTCACTGTAGAGAGTGTTGATAATGAAGGCACAGTAGAGGTGTCAAATTGGCGGGCGCTATCTGTGAGGGGGGCTCTTGGAGTCAGCAGTTACTGTCTCCCAACGTGCATTGATTATGGAATTTAATATTTGATGTTGGAATGTGTGATTTCCTTAGTTGAAATCTTTTTCTTTAAACTGTATTTTACAACCTAAAAATTCGTTAAAGCTTTAATTTTCTGATGGGATTTTGTGTAGTGATCTAGTTAGAATCCTAACACAGTAGTTTTATATAAAAACTTAATATTAATGCCTAAAAATACATGGTCCCATGGAGGGGGGCTTCCTAAAATATCTCAGCAGGTGTTTCTGAGAATTTATAGGAGCTTTTAGCTTTTATAAGAGTGTGGTCTCATGGGTGGGCTTCAGGATCTATTTTCATGGGGTAGAGGGTCTTATGAAGCAAAAAAAAATGCTACAGGATTAATTGGAATCATTTCTTGAAAAATAGCAGCCCCTACCTTTTAGGACTGCAGATTTGAGCAGGTGAAATTGAGGTGGGGCTAGAAATTGTCCCTACAGCTTAGGAATTTTTTCTGCCACTTGTCTATCATCTAAAATTTTAAATTCCTGCCAGAAAAAAAAATGAGAGAATTTTTATTTATTTATTAATTTTTATCAAAGCACTGCAGTTCATTCCTGAAATTTTGGAGCTTAAACTTTTAAGCTGAATTGCACTATTAAAAAATTAAAATCTTGAAACCACCAGCTTTAAAATATTTCTAAAAATCTCAACAGCACTCACTGAATTTTTCTAGGAAGCCCCCTTCCATGAGACCTTACCCTAAGAGGGGGTCCCCATGAATTTTTTAATTGTGGGCAAGCTTAAAACTTTAAGCTCCAAAATTTCAGGATGGTGGCAGTCTCAAGATTATTTTTAGCAACAAGGAATGCTAAATCTATAATTATATATCTAAATTTAAAAACTGATTGGCAGGTATTTAAAAAATTATAAGTAAATGACATGTGGCAGCAAAGTTTTAGGAAGTCGTTGAGGGAAACTTTCAGCCCCACCCTAAAGACACCTGCTTAAATGCAAGATATAAAAAATAGGCACTCCTATTTTCATACACGAGATTTTAATTTATCTTGTAACATAATTTTCTTCTTCTCATGGGACCCCCTACACCACAAAAATAGTTCCTGCAGAGTCTCCATGGAACACCTTCCTTAGCATTTACTTGAAGGAAGAGATTTCCATAGAAAATTTCAAAATAGCTTTAAAATTATGAAAATTTATGGTGAAAGAAGGGCCTGTTCATGCGGACTGGTTGCAAGTTTGGAATGGATGGAGTTGAAAGCCAATTAAAAGCGTCCTGTCAACAATTGATGTTACCATGTGGATGGATATACATCAAGTTGTATATAATATTGTAATGGTGAAAATTGCCTACCTTGCACTTTTACCCTTCATTCTGGACTCATTTTAATTGGGTTTTTCCTGATGCATTGACTAGTGTACAAGTGGTGTGTTTCGGCACAGGAGTTGGTATATGAGACCCAATCATTAGATTTTAAATTAATGTAGTGCGTGTTTTATTTCCCTACGTATGTATACGTGTATAGATACTTGTAGGGGATAAAGGTGCATACCCTGCCCTTTTACACGTTTGTTTATACATGCTTTTATTTTTTAATGCTGTCATAAATGTATTGTTGTAGTGCACAATTGACATGCAAACCAACCCTAACCCTCAAACCATTACTCATAATTGACTTATCGTTGCCTTAGAATGGAGAGTTTTTATTTTGTTGCATGATTTGTGCTTAGAGGCAAATCACAATATTCAGATAATAGTTGAACTGAATCTTGTTGTTCTTGGCTTAGGTAAGCCAAGGCCGCATACAAAAATTCTTGGAGGTTTGATCAGGTCATATAGAAGGCAGGGCATTTGATGGCTGCCCACACTTGTCAAACATAAATTTCATGATGGGTAGACCTTTTATATCCACCTTTAATTATATGGCCTAAATAAAGTTATAGTTCGTCAATCTTTTAAAATTTTTTGAAATTTTTTTATAGTAACATTTTGCAAACTTTATTAATAATTTTAATTGATTGATCACTTGATAACATATTTAGTTCACCCTTTTTAAACTTTGCAGTTGATGCTGTAAAGTTACCTGGGCTAAAAAGTCAAACGCATAAGAGCAAAATGGAAAATTATATATCTATAGCATTTGTCTATGCATGTACCATTGCAAACTATAGTATAAGCCTTATGACAAATTTTGTTGGAGTATGCAGGGAAGGATGCATTCCTGATCAAAGATACCCACTTACTCAAATCTCAGAAATTTTAGCTGAGAAAGCACAATCAAGAAGATATGTTATATGTTCAATTGATAATAAATATTTAGAGATTCAACTCTCCAATATCAGTATAATGACTTGCCAAGATGCAGATTGAATGTCTTGCATACAACATTGATCCTGTTTTGAATGTGCCCTCTCTAGGAGATCATGAATCAACTTCAATCTTGAAATTGGAATTTTAACATATATAGGTAAACATGATACTGGGAAAATTTGTAGTAAAAATGATATATAGGGTGAAGACTGAAGTGTGAACTGCTTTAAAGCTTATGATAATTTATTATTGTAAAATTGACCGTTATGTGGTAATTAAGCTTCTAAATTTATGCCCTTAAATATCATGTAACTACAAGATAAAAGTAAGGTATTTAACCACAAGGAGTACTTGATCATCAAAACTTCCTAGTGGAATTTGGTGTAGATTGGGCTTTCTCAAGCCCTCTAACTACTTAGGCACAAACCTTGGGAAGCAAAATACATGCCAACGTCATGTGAGGCCTTGTCATGCTTTGCATGTGCGTGAGACTTGTGATTTTTTGTTGGGTATTCTATTATATAGGGCATCGTCTGGTTGATTTTGCATGCAAATCATGACATATAGTTGCCACCTGAATTTCCTCCATTCTCCATGAATGCTTTAATTTTTTGTCAACATATGAAAAGCACAGGCATTAGAGCACATCATAGCACAGAAAGGAAGCTTTCCTCATGTATAGCACAATATGTGCTTTAGATACTTTGATAGCACTTTATATTTAAAACTTGCAAGACTTAAAGCAAACTATGAGAAGTGGTTGATTTCCCAAACCATCTTACAACTTAGATACAAACCTTAATGAAGGAAAATGTATTGTGGTGTTTGAACAACCTGTAATGATTTGCATGTATGTGAACTATTTGTTTTGTTTTGCACACGATTATGTTGGGGGTCTGCTATATGTTTTTTTTTCTCTGCCCCTTCACAGTGATTGATGATGACACCAGTGACTCCTCCATTTCTGGCCCAGACTCTGTACTCAATGAGACCACCTTCTCTCTCTGGTACTCAGCTTACGCTCTTTGGGGTTCTTGTTCCCTCTATTTGGCTATTTGTATTGGTTTCTTGACCACTTATGTTGGTGGTCCCCTGCTATATCTTGATTGTCATTGACCTACTTTTGGTCATTAATGGACATCAATACAATCATGGAACCTAAGTTTACATCTCTCCATGAATGCTTTATTTATGTGATAACACGGTATTTTTTTATGGGCTCTTTGTCACCGATTAGCTATTTTTTGGAAAATCTTGAAAATAATTTTTTCTTGTTCGAAAATAGATTTTCTCTCTTTCATACAGTCCCATTGACAGATTTATGTTCCCTCATGCCTCAAAACACTTAAGCATTCCTTTATGCCTTCTCTAGTAATGCACTCATGCTCCACTTAGTTAACAGTTAACACCCTTCTCCGAGGCAATAATCTCCATTCATAGGATGCGAAGTAAGGTGGAATTTGCAATCTCCCTGGAACATTTGTTTGGAGATGTCCTGTTGCTGTGGTAGCTGGGTGAGTGCAGACCTCTTGCAACTGTCCTGGGGACAACAGGGCATACCCATGCCATTTTAACAAAGGCCTTCACTAAAGGGACTCAAGTAATTGGACAATGTAAGGTCTAGATTCATTTGTAGTGCACGTACATCATCCTGTACAGCATTTATTTGAGCCTCTTAAGGGATTTTATATAAAATAACACTCTTAAAAAAATTGCAGTTAGGCGCTGTAGATTTTCTTTTCATAAATGTTTGAGATTCTGAACGCTCATTATAGTTTCCTGGGAACCAGGCTAAACGAAAATTCAAAATATAGAAGAAAATAAATAAAATGATGAAGGTATTCAATTTATTCCACCACATGGGCCCCCATGCCATGGTGACTTGTCTGTAACTTTTACACTATCCTCTTCATTCAGTTGTAATTTAAAAAAATTCAAAAAGATCTTTAGCTTAATATCAGTTGATTTATTTATTGTTTTTTAAACTTTGAATTTTAACTAGATATAAGAATCAATCACTTCAAGTTTGGTTTTTCTATCAGTTGCTGCCTGTTGTCTGCAAATAGATAAATTGCAAGTTTCTACTGTTACCATATTACCTTATAGATGCATGGTCATGGAGAACTGGAAAGTGGAAGCAAACCCTTGTGCTCAACGAACTGTTCAACAATGCACACTGCTATTGAAGCTTTACAATTTGCTGCTTACCAAGTGCTGCAAGTTTGGAGCAGAATCTGCATAAGACAGAACTATCTTTTGCTTTAAATTTTGGTACACTGCCAGGCATATTACATTCAAGTCCTTAACCTGACACACCATACACATTCTGCTTACTACACACAATCTCCCTGAAGACTAATCTACATATCTTCAATTATTGCAGACCAGTAATCTCAAGAACATGCTTGCACAAGGCAAAAAAGTACACTCGTTAATCGCTTGCTGACAATTTGTATTTGCTACAAGCATGTGAGGTCCCTATAAACTGTTTGACCACATGAAAGAGTGAGACAGCATCTCATTGAATATGATTATTGGACTGTACACAGGCCGCAATGGCTTAATCTAATTGCAGCCCATAATGCTCATTTTTAATTGTGTGAACTATTTTTTAGTATAGGGTAGCTGCTAACCGTAGTGCATAGGGGTGAAACTAAAAGCTTTAGAAGAGAGTATGGATATCTATCAAAGGATAATGGAATGGGTATTTTTGTCAGATATTATAGTTGGAAAGGCTCTGGTTGACATGCACGCAAAAGTGGAAGCACAGAGAAGGCAGAAAAATGTCATCAGTAATTTCAGATTTGTATTTTCAATAATGTGCTTTCACAAAGGGAAAAAGCTTAGTCTTTCATTGCTCACAGACAATTTGCATCTGCTACATGCACAACTTTTCATAATAAGTGTATTTAGATGTATGTCAAGGGCTGAAGTTTGGTGGATGCCTGGTTCAATTCTTTGTTGCTCTGAACCTAGTAAATGAGCATATTATTAAAAGTTGTGCATAGTAAGCAGAACGTGCAGCGCCTCTTTCAACATGATGCAATGGCAATGAATTTAATGATTATAAATGGAGCATGGTAAATCTAGTGTTACCTAGTCTACGTCTACCACAATGATTGCCAGCGCACAAAAATGACTTAGCAGCCAAAACTTTTAAGTCACACTTTTAGTTTCACTTCTATGTGTTGTGGTCAGTGGCTACATTATACTAACCACCGGTGCACAAAAGAATGGCCCGGCAGCTAAACTATTAAGCCATGAAATTAAAATGAATATTGTAAGCTGTGATTAGATTTTGTCCCTGCAGTCAGTGTACATATTGGAGTGAAGCAGGCAAACCTTAATACATGTGTTTGAGGCATGAAGGGATGTGGGGATGCCTATGGAACATGTTGGAGAAAGAGGGGATTTTTTTCCCGCTACATACTAGTGCTGAATGGTGATGTTTTGCAAAAGGAAATTTAAAACTGATACAAGTGTAGTCATGCTCCGCTTTGTTGCCAACAAAACGGATAGCCTCAGTTTCATCACTCTATTCTTTTTATCTGTTGGATAGTGTACTTTTATTTTGCCTTGTGAACATGAATATGATACAGCGAATCCCCCAAATTTGATGAAGGGCACCATGATTGGAGGGTAGACCTTCTTCATTATGGTGTGTGCTATATTTACTCGTATTGATCCATATTGATTGCTGCATTTTTTTTAAGTGTGATCCAAGCTTCGTATGAAACAAGTGCCAAGTAGTGGCGAGTACTTGCCTTTGTAGTATTGTAATTACTTGCCTTTGTAGTATTGTAATTATAGTATTTGTTGGCTAGTTGATAGATGAGTTATGACATAATAGTTTGAGTATCAGTAGAATCTTGGAAGCAAAATGTATCATTTTTTATTGGGTTAGTGAAGATTATAGTTGTTAGGGTTGACATTGGCTTCGAGATTGATTCATACTAGGCACAACTATGACTATTATAAAATTGAGTTTCTTCGTTAGAACAAATGTGTTAAATATTGATGAGCAAATGATTAGTTAGTAAAGAGCCTTCTTAGGTTGATTGGTTGATTTTGAGTTTGATATTAAGACCCTCGTAATATAGTTGAACTTGAGTTCATTTGATATTAAACTATATAAATGTTTTACGTAGTAGGGAGGAGTTTATTTAATATTAAACAATATAAGTGTTTTACGTAGTAGGGAGTACTTTCCTTTATAATCTAGTTGATATATGAGTCATGGTAGTGATTTAGAGGTAGGCTATGTAAAAGTTTAAAAACAACAAATTCAAGCAAACCAAATGTATCGTGATTTTACTAGGTTGATAAATATTATAGCTGTTAGGGTTGACCTTGACCAATTCATCCTACGTTGATAAATATTATAGATGTTGACCACTTCATACTAGGCACAATTCTAGTTAAAGTTGAGTTTGTTCATTAGAATAAATATTTGTTAAATATTGATGAGCAAATGATTTGTTTGTAAAGAGTCTCCATAATTTGGTTGATTGATTTTCGAGAGCCATATAAAATAAAATATATCTTTTTTTTAAATAGCTCTAAAATAAAACAAAATATTTTTGAAGCATATAAAATAGTTCTAAAACAATATTTTTGAGAAAATAGTTATTATAGCAATATAAAAAAATATTATGATAAAACAATAACAAAAAATAATTATGTACTAGCAAAATAATAATAAAATTATTATTATAATCTAATATTTAGATATAAGTAAGGGAGAGGGCTCGATGGTGGTGAGGGGTATGTTGTGCGAGGGGTCCACGTCAGCAGAAGACATGTCAGCCAAAAACTCGGATTGCACAATGTAGAGGGTGTAGCTGGCAACTCAGAAAATTCAAATCAAGAGAAAATTTCGCACGTTTTCCAACTCATATCAAGTGGTTTCCAAAAAAAAGACTTTAAAAGGAAAAAGGTGGCATCGACCATTGATGGACGCATGGTACTTGCTTGCATGTTTCCCTCCACGCTAGTCCTTGCAAACTTAATGCGCATTTACTCCGCGTTAACTTCCCCTCTTCCCTTCGCCGTTGGTCTTTCGACAACCACATTGGTGTGCTTTTCACAAACTAGGGTATCATTTGGGTTTTGTGCAACATCATTCAAAGTTGGCATCTGCACATAACACCCTCCATCAAGGGACTAGTGGTGGTGCACTTCACGACCGACTGTGGAGACATTGGGAGCAAGTTGTGGTGATATTTTTTTCATTTCTCCTGTAACTATGAACACTTCCAAATCGTAAGAAAAATAATAAACTTCCGCCATGACAGGTGAGGTCATCTTCCAACCTCACAATGACAAGTAAGGTCGTCTTCCAACCTCACAATGGCAAGTGAGGTCGTCTTCCAACCTCACAACGACAATGAACCTCTATTGTCTGTGTTTTTAAATTGCTTTCCAAATGTTCTTTACAGCATTGAAAATCTTGTTTCATTTCTGAGATACTTCATGCAGCTATCTTTTCACCGACTGTGTATATATATATACACACACACAACTATATTGATATTATCTGCAATATCTATAAACACTGTATACATCTTTGACATACATATGTCTATCTCTGCAATACCCATATATATTGAGAGTATTTGAGGGTATCATATAGGCGACTGTTAAGGGTTTTTTGCAGCTATCTTTTGACCAACTGTGTGTGTGTCTGTATACACACACACACACACACACAGTCGCCCAAAAGATGTATTGATATATCTGCATTACCTATAAACACTGTATAGATCTCAGACATATGTATGTCTATCTCTGCAATCCCCATATATATATATATATAGCATTTGAGGGTATCATATACTCGACTGTTAAGGGTTTCATGCACCTAATGTTTGGCCAAGTGTGTGTATATATACATACCATTTATGAGTTTCATATAGTGGACTGTTAAGGGTTTCATGCACCTATCTTTTGGTCGACTCTGTGTCCTCTGCTGCCATGTACCCCTCTCACAACATTACCCGCAACATCATTGTCCTCTCTGCCCTTTCGATACTGCATTCTGCCCGCCATATGAAACTTCACATGCATTTTTGCTGCTGCTATGAAGGACATTTCGATAGCAATTGAAATACACTGTATATAAATGTGTGTGTGTTTGTGTGTGTGTACTATAAGTATATAATACATACATATATATCTATACAAATGACACATTTATTATTTTTAATTATTAACCCCTAAATTGATAATAATTTACATACATATACATACATACATATTATATATATGTATGTAATATACATATATACATACATTTTATATATTATATATATTTGTATGTATGTATGCATGTGTCATGCACACATACATACATATGTATGTCATGCATGATAGATACATATTTCTGAATGTATATACATGTGTATGTATGTATGCATGCATATATATGTCTGTATGTACATGCATATGTATGCATGCATACATAGATATGTCTGTATGTATATGCACATCTATGTATGCATACATCACCACAAGACCACATTTCTTTGAGGCTTTTTATGAAACAGTTCACTATGCTACCACATTTTTCATACATGTCTAACAAAGCAATCTATCAAACAGTTCACTGCCTTGCTGCTATGGCTAAAAGCCTAAAACAGGTTCTTTTGAACAAGCTACGCATGCTTGCAAAAAATCTATCAAAGCATAATAGTAAATATGGATTGTCATGGCTTCCAATACCATGGCTAAATATTAAATATGGATTGTTGAAAAAATCTATCAGAGCATAATAGTAAATATGGATTGTTATTGCATTCCAACACCATGGTCTTGGAATGCCATGACAAGCCATAGACAAGCAATAGAAACAGTTCATTGCCTAGTCTATGGCTTGTCATGGCATTCCAATCACCATTGTGTTGCAATGCCATGACAATCCATATTTACTATTATGCTTTGATAGTAAACACCCAATGTTTTCCAACAAGCATATACATGCACAGTATGATTGCAAGTTGGATAACACAGTGTGAGGTGAGTATATGTCTACCAAAACACAGTGGCAACCCATAGATAAGCAATCATACACAGAAACAGTTCATTGCCTTGTCTATGGCTTGTCATGGCATTCCAATCGCCATGGTGTTGCAATGCCATGACAATCCATATTTACTATTATGCTTTGATAGTAAACACTGGATGTTTTCCAACAAGCATATACATGCTTAGTATGATTTCAAGTTGGAAAACACACTGTGAGCTGAGTATATGTCTACGAAAACACAATGGCAACCCATATATAATCAATCATACATAGAAACAGTTCATTGCCTTGTCTATGGCTTGTCATGGCATTCCAACCCACATTGTGTTGGAACGCCATGACAATCTAGATTTACTATTATGCTTTGATAGTAAACACACAATGCTTTCCAAAAACCATTTTAATTAGAATGATCACAAACTGGAAATGAGCCCCACCCAAATTGTAATAAGAGGCCTTCAAAAAGTCCCTTGTTATAAAGAGGGCAGCCCAGTGGAGGTCTTACGATCAAGTTGCCCAAGGGTCCAAGTTTAATATTAGTGTCAAATCATTTCATTTAAATATCACACTTTTAAATGGTCAAACAGTTTATTTCAATTTCATATCTCTTCCCAACTAAAAAAGATACATAATTATCTTTATTTTTATTTTAACTTTGACCATTAAACTGTGTGATGAATAACCATTTTGAACCCAGAGTAGAAACCCCAAACACCAAAGTGTGACCATATCAAACCCAGAGTAGAAGCCCCAAACACCAATGTGTAACCATATCAAACCCAGAGTAGGAACCCCGAACACCAAAGTCTACCCCATTGAGGATGTTAGAAAAATGAGTCACGTCTGACCTGTAATAAAAAGCATGCTATAGAGCTCATCACAAAGAGCACCAATGGCTCAGACATACAGCAGCCCAGTATACACACAAGAAGTCCTAGCGGGCCCAAGTTTAACAAAACACTCTAGACAACTGAGCAATAAAATTCTGTTTAAAACCATAACTCCTACCATGAGAAAGCACTTCCTTTTGCTTAAATAACGAAAATCAAGTTTCTAACCCTACCCTAATATTATGGGTATGAAATTAAATGAGCAGAGCCTTCGTTGCAATTCATCTACCATCAAGTCTGATTAAGGGCGGATGAGTGGATCAGCAAAACCAAAATCAAGTTTTTAATCCTGCTCTAGATTTTATGGGTATGAAATTTTAAGAGCAAAGCCTTCCTTGCAAAATCATCTACCATCAAGAGTGAGATTAAGAGTCATCCACAGTATTAAAAACGGTTTTATAAAGTCATAAACTCCTATTAAACAGCACCATTCTTTTAGAATCAAAACTTTGGTGTTAATTTTCATTTGAATTTCTATGTATTCATAGCACTACGTAAATCAACCTTTATATAGTATTGTCCAGCTTATGTTGAAGAATATGCAATCAGCCAATCAGGTTCACTAAGATCCGTTCATGGCATCTATGATTGTCCCAATGCAATGCAGATCCATCGTAGCAAAAAGTTACAGTGTACAAAGTAGAAAATTTGTCCTCCTAGGACCTGAAGTAATACCCACAAAAACAATCCATTAACTTTGTGCTATGCCTTATGTTGGAGATGTCATACACTAAGCCTCCATGATTCTTGTTCAGAACTGCAAGTTGGCTTAGACTGAACCTACTTGGCTAATTCTTTGTTGTATTGAGGGATGTTTGAACAAATCCAATTATCAATGCTTCAAGGACATACATCATACTATCAACCGCATGGCTGATCAATTGGATATCAAAGCCGATACCAGAACCTACGCAGCTGAAGGCTTCGATTGGTTACTGTTCAATTGGGATTGTTTCAGTTTACAGTTTTCTCTTGCTTCAGTTCCAATTGGTATGTGACAGATTTATTGTTGTTTCTATTTTCATTTTTCCCTTCTTTGGAGGGCTAATATGTATCTTAATTAGATGGCTGCTATGTAGTTGTGCTAGTTATGGCTATTGTTTGCTCATAGCCATGGTTCTCTGTATTTTTCTCAACAACTTTAATTCAATAAAAAAAAAAAAACTGTGTTATGCAATTGTTCAAATAGACAACTTTTGCCAACAAAAATTATGTAACTTTAGAATCAAACATACAGAATTAGAAAACATGGTAATATGTATTATGACAATTCTACAACATAAATCTATTAAGTCAGTACTGTAGCAGCCCAAACCTGATATCAAGTTGACCTTCCATCAGAGAATTTCCTAAGAAGTTATGTCCTCGATCATAACCACGGCTTCAAATGGTCTCTACCAGATTATACTCTAAATCACTGTTGTACCATCCACATCACAAGAAACTGATTTCTATGCAAAAAGATAAAACAAGGTTATCATATATCACAAAGACAAATGGAACTTATATTTCAGGGATTTCTTTTGTCAGGCTGCGGAAAGCTACTTTTGCTGGCATGTAAAACAGGGTCATAATTGAGAATCAGTAGCGTGTACCAGTATTAAATAGTCAATACTTATTCTAGTGTATACCCTTGTGTAATGACATATTGGATATGTGTATTATGTTGATGCTTAGAAATACCTGTAGATTATCCTAGTTTGAGCTTATCATGCCTTTAAATTCAAACTCCATATCGATACAGCAAAGCAAGTAAATTATAAGCTCTGATGTCTAACTTGCATATTTGTATTCTAGATTTACAAATTTGTTCTGGCAGTTGAAACAGGAAATATGCAACAAATGGTGCGTTGTTTGGAAAAGAGAGGGAAGAAAATTATTTAAATTAGTTTATAACACATGAGACTAGTTCCTGCGATCATTTTGCATGCATGGCACATACAGGAAATAATAATAGAAAAAACAATGTAAACTAACCCCATAAAGCAGCAGATTTATTTCAAAAGGCTAATCATTTCATTCTAATGCAAGAAATGAATCAGAATACTAAAGACAATCTTTGAATCTTACCTAGGAGGATATGGGTTGCTTCCCAATCCTCAGCCCATAAAGTTGCAGAGTTATCACAAAAAACTAATAGTAATACCAATCTTATCATTCTAATGCAAGCAATAAAACAAACAATGAGAATGGTCTTTCAATCTTACCTGATCACTATGGGTTACCTTGCAGTCTGCAGCCCCCAAAAAAGAACAAAAACATTGAAGTGCACAACAGAAAATGCACTTCTAACAATAATTATGGTATGATGCATGGAAGCTTACGCAACACAATGTGCAATGGATTCTCGTTGCTAGGTTTAATGAAACCATAGACCATAAAATATCTACAACATTCTAAAGTAAATGGTACAATACATATAAGATAATGGATAGTGTGATTGCAAGTTGGAAAACACAGTGTGAGGTGTGTATATGTCTGCCAAAACACAATGGCATGCCATAGATAAGCAATCATACATAGAAACAGTTCATTGCCTTGTCTATGGCTTGTCATGTCATTCCAATCACCATGGTGTTACCATGCCATGACAATCCAGATCTACTATTATGCTTTGATAGTAAACACATAATGTTTTCCAACAACCATATACATGCATTCTATGATTGCAAGTTGGAAAACACAGTGTGAGGTGAGTATATGTCTGCCAAAACACAATGGCAAGCGATAGATAAGCAATCATACTTACAAACAGTCCGTTGCCTTGTCTATGGCTTGTCATGGCATTCCAATCACTATGAAACCACATTTCTTTGAGGCAATTTTCAAACTGTTCACTACCTTGTCTATGTTGTTGCTTACTATTATGCTTACTAATAATGCTTTCATAGACAAGGCATTGAACTGTTTGAAAAAATGCCTCAAGCAATGTGGTCTCTTGGAATGCCATGACAAACAAATGCAATTGGAAGCTGCAATTATCACTCTAGTATGAATGAATTAATATCTTTGACAATAGTATTTGGTTGCATAGGTGGAGTTCCCTATAGTTGTGGGTATAGTTTCACAATATGTTGTTGATACCTCTAGTGAAGATGACAATATATATCTGCGAGCCAAACTGCATTGCTTGTTAAATAAGGTGTTTCCCATTTTCTAACAAAATTTGGTTAGGGGGTCTCCATCTGCAAATGTCACTCTAATTATCATTATATATCTACAATTATCACTTTAACTATCTGCAATTATTTTGGAAAAAACAGTGGAAGATGAGAATGTCTGCCAAAACATAGTGGCAAGTCATAGATAAACAATCATACATAGAAACAATTCATTTCCTTGTTTATGGCTTGGCATGGCATTCCATTGATCATGAGACTGTAAGATGCCCGATCTCAAGTACGGAAAAAATCTATGGTCTTTACTTAGCAAAATGAAAACTTCAGTATGCTACAGACTCAAGCCAATGATACTAGAAACAAAGGTGTTAATCACACCAATACATCGTAAAGAGCCAAGCCCAATCTTCGCTCAAACAATAAACGAAACTGGAGCATTGCGTAATGATCTCAAGCAATAGACATCACATAGAAAATTCGAAATACAGGAGAAACACAAAACAACAAACTCAAAATTATAATCCACCAATCATCAACTGTACAAAAAATATAAATACTCAGGTTCAATCGTTCATTTGCAATGTACAATATACAAAGACTTAGAGAGAGATTATCACGCATCTATAGCCTAGATGTTTGCGTGCCTCTCCCATGTTCGGACGATGTAATCCAGCTCTACATAAACAATGATCTTCAGATTTCACGCGGAATCAATCCCTGTAGTTTAGTTCATCGGTCGAAAGCTTTACGCAACAACGACATTAAGCTTGAATGAGATTGCCTTCATACTGCACTTCAACAGACCCACGGTGATTATGATGATCATCCCAGGACTTCGCACAATTCCACCAGTGTACTCGATCATGAGATTTGGCTAACACTCTAGGTCGCGCTAATGAGGAACAAAAACTCATGATACATAACCTAGAAGACGTCGATTGCTAAAAATAGAGGAGTCATTCTTGTCTTCAATGAATAGATACTCGTGATAAGTTGTGCCCGTCAAAGCTCCCAGACTGAAGATTGACGCATGATATCCCTAAGCCAATCGCCACCCTTTCGGTGGCGTTGATCCTCCTATATGAGTCTTGTATGATTCACTCGTTCTTGGTTGACTTCCCGAATGCCGCACTTGTGATTTGGCAATTCGTGAGGGTGTTACACCAACACCCAAACCTTTGAATGGCCCGTTAGCAACTCAAATCGGATGATGGTGTGTGAATGAGCCGGCCAGAGCCAGAGGCTTGGCCTGGTCGCTTAATATTGAGCGCCTAATAGCAATGATCTCTTGCTCCCAACTTGAATAGAGTAAATGTAATGCTAACTGCGGAATAAGCAAGGAAGGAAATTCATGAAAAGTCAGAGTGAGGTTTTCATCCCACTTGGTCAACTGTCAGGAGACTATGTCCTTGAAGCCTGGAAGCTACGCTCCACTTCAATTTGTGATTTCTAGATGCCTTCGAAATGACAAGCTCGGATTTAGCGAAGATTGCCACCACCTTCCCAAAAGGGTCGGCCAAACAATTTATTTAAATTTAAATATTATTTTTAATAATTCAAATTTCTATTATTAAGATTAATATTATTTATTATTTTAAATTCAAATTTCACTTCAGTGTTGATAAACACTATTTCCCGTCGGAAAGAAATTAGGGCTCAATCGGGGACATGATAGTCCTCCTTGCTTAGATGTTGCTTGCCCTCAAGCAATTGTAGACCTATGTCCGCGCATGTCAAGTTGATCAACAAGTGACAAAAGATATGATCCTGGAGGCATGGCCACTTGCACCGAGTCTTTCGATGCTCCACTTTGATATTAACCCCATCAAGTCCATCATCATGATCCCAATGGATGAATGCATCAAACATATTGATACCTAAATCCCAACTCATCACACTAACATAGCCAGCAACTATAAAGTGGCGGGTGTATCTTGAAAAGCTATCATCATCAGCTAATTCCTTGACTCCAAAAGGTCTCCCATGGATGTGAAAAACTCCCCTAATGACAACGAGTGATAGTGCCTCATCATTATGCCAAAAGGGATGTTTCTTACTCCTCCAAATCACCAAAGCAATCACGGTCCTCCAAGTACCTGCTATGACATCCACATACAACAATGTAGGACGGGCATCTCTTATCAAAGCATAAGGCAGAGGCCATACATCATAGCTTAGTTGAGACACATTTATTTGCAACCCAAAGTCTTGTATTATGACAATATCCTCATACCCAGGTTTATAGACCAGTTGAGACTCCATTCCTCCATGTGTGCTCCAATCAAAAGCAAATGCGTGCATGATGTGTGCCATAAGTCCCTGAAGTAGGGTAGTCTCATGCTCCACCAAGGAGTCTTCAATATGATGGGGTTGTACCTTGTCACGAGTAAACTCCTCAAGTGTTCCATAAAGAGTCAATGACCAACCCAAATCTGCTCCACCCTTATCCCATTCACACATGAAGGCATAATACCAGTGGCTGGTCCACTAAGTGTGTGCTCCATCACACCATGTACGTGGTGAACCTTCGAATGACTCCCCCAAAGACGTGACACCAAATCCACATAAAGCAAGATATGTGAACAAACAAGGAATTCTGATTCATACCTCAGATCTGATTGCTTCACTTGCTTGGCTGCCATACAAGGCTCCTTCTTCATGGTCCACCTGCCTCGTATCTCCTTTGCCTCCTTCATGCTAGGGCCTATCAAATCTTCATCTTTGACTCCTAAGGTAATGTTGATCATAGGAGGAGTCTTCCCTCTTTGATTGTCATGTGTAAGTGCCACCAATATCTGATTACGCAAGAATGAGGGATTGTTGCACCAAATCAGAAATTTAGAACTGCTGACATGCCCTTTTATAGAGCCTTCAATCACTTCCTTGCATATTTTTTCATACTCTCCAACATGTGTTGACCCACTACAAGTTTCCTCATGAGAATTATGACCCTCAATGCTGATTCCTTTGGCTGTCATAACATGATATAGTGAAGATATGAGTCTGCTGTCAGCTCATACATCATGCTCATGCATGGGATTCACCTTGATCTCAATCATCTCCCCCTTCACAAGGGAATGGTTACCAATAAGTGCTGGTCCATGAGGTGTCTCCAAGTGCAAGTCGTGTGTTACAAACTCAGTCCTATGGCTGCAAACAATGTATCCATGGAATCCTTCAAGACCTTCCATCGTGTCTTCAATCTTTGCCCCTTTCTTGTTACCATGTCTTTCATTGGATGTGGCTGCCACAAAAGTTTGAAATTCTGCTAAGAGTGATGAAGAGTGCGCTAAGCTCCACTTCCCTCAATGCTCACCCATATGCTCTTCCGATTCTCGAGAAGCCCTTTGAGTGCTTACCCGGAAATCCATAGTGCTCTCCATTTCATCTTCCTTTCGTTTCTAGGCACCGACATAAATCTTGTTGAGTGCGAGGAGATGATTCATGTCCGCAAGTAGGTGTAGGAAGGTTGACTTCACTACCGCCAGATTCTCTTGGAGTCTGTGCAAATCATCAAGAGAATATCTCCATTGATTCCTTCCAGGGCCTTCCAACACAAATCTGCCATCCTTTTATGAATGTCATCAAAGTGAGTCAGGGCTGCCATGATCTGACTATCATTCATCCTCAATTGTCTCTCCAACGTGTGTGGCTTATGGGTCAGAAGACTTCTGTGCAGTATTTCTGATTTATCTTCTACATCACTATCATAAATTTGATCAGTCATTTCTGATTTATATTCACCACCAGGTTTCCCAAAATCAGCTACCTCTGTGACATCTTTCCAACACAGTTCATGTCTTGATGCTGGGTCAACCTTGAGTTCCATCAAGGCATCATCAGCATAATGTTGAGTTGAATCATCATCATAGGAGTAGGGCGCATGCACAATCATAAAGTGATCCCTCAATTCAACTTTATCCCAATTACTTGGCTCCATATATGACAAGATTTTTGTATTGCTTTCATATACATAAACCTCACCACTATCCAGGTTACCCAAATTACAATTTGACCCCTTCCCAGCAAGACATAGGGTGGGTAGAGCGAGGCTAGGCTCACCCAAAGGAACACTAGTAGAACTCATACCTCCATATAGTTCATCCATTAGTGCTAGTTTGGTGAAATTCGGATCAGCATTTCCTTCAATCTCGTGGTTGCCATGAAGACTTACGTGTTCTCCAATAGTGAGTGCCATAGTTGATCCATGCTTGTCCTCAATGCCCATTCCAAAAGATGCATCACCTCCATGCAGCTGATCATTGGGGGTTAACACTTGGATCACTTCCTCAAACCCTTGTTCACTTTCCCTCTTAGGGTGGAATTCTTCCCTATGTGTTTCATCTCGGGGATCTCTCCAAATATCTTCTTTTTGTGGGACCTCTTTTTTTTGCTCATCATCATATGCATGGGCAACATTTGTCTCGAATATATCCAAACCACGATGCAAAGGCAATGGAAGAATATCAATTGAAACCATACCTCCTTGAGATGGACTCAACATGATTGGTTTGGTGTCTTCTTTAGTCTTCACATCCTCGAAACCTTGATTCTTGCAATCAACCAAATCTGCATTGTCTTGGGCCTCCAAACATTCCTTGGAAATACCATCAAGTAATTCTTGTATCTCCACAAGGCAAGATTCTTCCTCGTCCTTATGATACCCTTCTATCTCATGCTTGTGTGTGGATGAAGAACTATTGCTCAAAATCACAACCTCAGAATCATCATACCTCCTTATAGTGTCCTCTTGTACCTCCTTTTGTGATTGTGGCTTTGATGTGTCCTTCATTGTTATAGTTTCCTTCATCTTGGGTACTTCTTGTTTCAAGACTCATGCTTCTGGCTCTGGCCCTTTAATCTCTTCCTTGGCAGCTTTTGAATCTTCCTCTTCTTTCTTCTTTCGCCTTATGTAGGCATAAAGCCCTTTTTTGTAGGAGTAGTGGGACTCGTGTGCTCTTAAGTACCTGTCGAGGGGAATACAATCCTTTGCATCATTTGGCAGGCTTTGGTATTCGTTCAAAATTTCGGATGCCTCAATCTCATACTGCTCTTGAACAAGATCTAATGTCCTTATTAGCGTTGCTAGGCCTTGATTTGTTGCTAGTTATTGTAGCAGTGAGGGTCTGCATCAATTGCATCAACGCCCGATTTAATTGATCCTGCTTCTCTAAGAAAGATTTGATTTTGTTATTCTTCTCCTTCATCTTCTTTTTATCGCTGCCTTCCCCTATCGTTGCTCCCATTTGCTTGCTTGCATAAATTCCCTCAGGTTGGCAGGACTTGAGGCTCTAATACCACTGTAAGAGGCCTGATCCCGAATACGGCAGAAATCTATGCTCTTTACTCAACAAAATGAAAACTTCAGTATGCTACAAACTCAAGCCAATGATAATAGATCAAAGGTGTTGAGGCTCTGATACCACTGTAAGAGGCCTGATCCCGAATACGGCAGAAATCTATGCTCTTTACTCAACAAAATGAAAACTTCAGTATGCTACAAACTCAATCCAATGATACTAGATCAAAGGTGTTAATCACACCAATACACTGTAAAGAGCCAAGCCCAATCTTCACTCAAACGGTAATCGAAATTGGAGCATTGCATAATGATCTCAAGCAATAGACATCACATGGACAATTTGAAATATAGGAGAAACACATAACAACAAACTCAAAATTATAATCCACCAATCATCAATTGTACGAAAAATATAAATACTCAGTTTCAATTGTTCATTTGTAGTGTACAGTATACAAAGACTTAGAGAGAGATTATCACCCATCTATAGCCTAGTAGTTTGCGTGCCTCTCCCATGTTCGGACGATGTAATCTAGCTCTACGTAAACAATGATCTTCAGATTTCACGTGGAATCAATCCTTGTAGTTTAGTTCATCTGCCGAAAGCTTTACACAACAATGACATTAAGCCTGAATGAGATTGCCTTCATACTGCACTTCAACAGACTTGAGGTGATTATGATGATCGTCCCAAGCCTTTGCACAATTCTGCCAGTGTACTTGATCATGAGATTTGGTTAACACTCTAGGACACGCTAATGAGGGACAGGAACGCACGATACATAACCTGGAAGACGTTGGTTGCTAAATATAGAGGAATCGTTCTTGTCTTCAATGAATAGATACTCATGTGATAAGTCACGCCCGTCAAAGCTCCCAGAATGAAGATTGACGCATGATATCCCTAAGCCAATCGCCATCCTAGTAGTGGCATTGATCCTCCTATATGAGCCCCAAATGATTCACCCGTTCCTGGTTGGCTTCTCAGATGCCGCACTTGCGATTTAGCAATTCGTGAGGGTGTTACACCAGCGCCCAAACCTTTGAATGGCCTGTTAGCAACCTAGATTGGATGATGGCGTGTGAATGAGCCGGCTAGAGCCAGAGGCTTGGCTTGGTCGCTTAATAGCGAGCGCCCAACAACAATGATCGCTTGCTCCCAACCTGAACAAAGTAAATGTAATGTTAACTGCAAAATAAGCAAGGAAGGAAATTCACGAAAAGCAATAGTGAGCTTTTCGTCCCACCTGGTCGACTGTACGGAGACTACGTCCCTGAAGCCCTGAAGCTACGCTCCACTTCAATTCGTGATTTCCAGATGCCTTCGAAATGACTCAAGCTCAGATTTATAGAAGATCACCACTGCCTTCCCTAATTAGGGTTCAAATTTTTATTATTAATATTAATATTATTATTTATTATTTAAAATTCAAATTTCACTTCAGTGTTGATAAACATTATTTCCCGTCGGAAAGAAATTAGGGTTCAGTCGAGGACATAACAGAGACCACATTTCTTTTAGCCATTTTTCCAAACAGTTCACTACCTTGTCTCTGCTGTTGCTTACTATTATGCTTTCATAGTCAAGGTAGTGAACTGTTTCAAAAAATACCTCAAACAAATGTGCTCTCATGGAATGCCATGACAAAAAAATACGATTGGCAGCTGCAATTATCACTCTACAATGAAGAAATTAATATATTTCAGAATAGTACTTGGTTGTGCAGGTGGAGTTCCCTATAGTTGTGGGTATAGTTATTACCCATGCAATGCGAAGTAACTGTATAACTACTTTTAGGTTGACTATGTAAAAAAACTATATTGTAATTTAAATTGTCATCTATCTATGAGCATCTGCTTATTAGTTATGCAATGTGAAGTAACGCTTTTGGTTTGAAAGATGTGCAATGCAATGAAATGGAAAACACTAGGCGTTTATAAAATTGCAACCCGCATCACAACATACCCAAACCCTCGTGGTTTTTAAGCCTGTATATGTACATGTGCATTACAAGTAGCAAGAACACCATTTTCTTGACATTATCGCCAATAATGAGTAAACTTTGTTGAAAGTGGTGAAACACAGAGTGTTAATGCTTCTTGGAAAACAATGGGTGCTTATAAACAGTGTCTTTCATTACATTCCTAAGGTCTAAATAACAAAAGCTTTTTATGACATTAATATTCTTTTGTAAAATTCTAAGATGCAAAGCACTGGGTTTTACAAAACCAGCAACCCACTTAAAGTTTCAAAACAATTTACAAACAAAAACCCTCATAATGTGTTAAACCCCTTTACAACTAACAACCCAAATGATTAGAAACCCCTCAACTCACTTTTTTTAGTCTCCCCTCACTCTCCAACCTTTCACTTGCAACTCCACTCTCCAACCTTTCACTTTCAACCTACAGAATTAAAGAGTAGAATACATAGAGTGTTAAAGGTTGTTTATAAGATGGTCTGCATTTCATTACATTCCTACGGTTTTAATAACAAAATCTTTTGAAGACATTCATATTGTTTTCTAAGATTCTAGGTTCTCAAAATACTGAGAAACTTACAACCCATAACAACGCCGCATCTATATACATACAAAAATGCATGAAACCATTCATAAAAACATACACCATTACATACAATCGGTTAGAAACCCCTCACCTCAAGTCGGTTGGTCATCTCCCCCGCCTGCAATGCGCCCTTGCTCTCCAACGTTTCAATTTCAACTTGTAGAATGCGAAAACCCAGAACACGTGTTTTCCAAGAATAGTACTCGTTACAATTTAAACCGCATGTCTTAATCACATCACCGCCCTTCTCGCCGCTTGCGCATAACGGATAGCTTCTCGCACAAGGCAAAAAAGCATCAGCATAATTTGGCGACGGGACACCTCCTTGCTTTCCTTGCCGTGACGTTTCCTTCCATTGCCTGTTCCGTCACTTGTATCATCCGTCTAGTGGGCCCTGCACTATGCTGTCTCTTCATGTTATTAATGTTACCATGTATGTTGTTATGTATGTTTTCATGCGTTTTTCTATGTACATAGGTGCATTTTGTCTAGGAGTTAGTAGGCTCCATTTGCATACACACATACACATGGTCGGCCAAAAGATAGGTGTATGAAACCCTTAATAGTTGAGTATATGTGAAACCCTTAATAGTTGAGTATATGATACCCTCAAATGCTAAAATGATATATATATATATATATATATGGCAGAGACATAAATTGGTGTTTCATATAGCCTTTTTCATTTACATTTAAATGAATTAGATGTATGGTTTAGTTGTTCTTCAATTACAGTAACTTTTACATGTATGATAATGTTGTTTCTATTTATATCATAATGTCGTTTGAAGTTATATATAAATATCATAATGTTGTTTCAGAAAGGGTTCTAAATATTTGTATCATAATGCTGTTTCAAGTTATATATAACCACTTAACTGACTATATATATATATATTCCATTGTCAAGTTAAGGGTTGAATGCCAGTTATATATATCCTTGATGTGAACATAAAGGTATATCTTAATGTGAATGTAAAGGGTTAGATATGGTAAGAGTTAGATTTATATATCCTTGATGTGAACATAAAGGTATATCTTAATGTGAATGTAAAGGGTTAGATATGGTAAGAGTTAGATTTGGGGATATGATAGTATAACATGTATTGCTTGTTTCATTTGACATATTGCCTTGTTCATTTACATTGAAGTGAATTAGATGTATGGTTTGTTTGTTCTACAATTACAGTCACCCTTACATGTAAATTGTTGTTTCATATAGCCTTGTTCATTTACATTTAAATGGATTAGATGTATGGTTTGTTTGTTCTTCAATTACAGTCACTTATACATGTATGAAAATGTTGTTTCAATTTAATATCATAATGCTGTTTCAAGTTATATATAAATATCATAAGCTGCTTCAGAAAGGGGTATAAATATTTGCATCATAATGCTGTTTCAAGTTATATATAACCCCTTCATTGATTTTATAAATATATTCCATGATCAGCTAAGCTAAGGGTTGTATGCCATGTAGAGCGGGATATATCCTTGATGTGATCGTAAATGGTTAAATATGGTAAGAGTTAAAATTGTTGGTGTGAATAAGTCTTATACCTAGTTTATTCCTTTACTAGGGACTTAGGGGACTTAGTTCACATGTTAAGTTTACTTAGGATATTATTTGTATCTTCTAGAAGTCTTAGTTGTCTTATCTAGACTTTACACTTTCCTAGGTAGTTATGAGTTAGTTGTCTTATGTGATAGAATTAAGACACTTGTCATGATCTTGTCTTATCCTATCTCTCATCTTTGCCTTTATAAGCAAGGCATCTCTAGCATATTTTGCATTGTATAGTATTGCATTGTATCATATTGCAATCCTTGTTTGGTGGAATAGCATCTTTTAGTGTTGCTTCTCTCTATCTCTTGTAGAGGTTATTTGGTGTTGCAGATTGAGGATCTTGGGTTGATCACTTCAACATGGTATTAGAGCCGTTTGTTAACTGTGACTGCTAACCGCTAGAGAAGACTGCCGTTTGTGACCACTACCACAGATCGCTAGCAGTTATGAGATAACCACTTGGGTTATTTTGCTCTACAGCCATTGGTCACGTGGGTGATCAGTGGCTAGCCCCCGAGGGCTAAAGTTTTGTGCCCATCTAGTCTTCAAGTTTTGCTCCTGTTTAGTGTTGAAGGTGCCTAAAATAGGCCTTTTTTTCAATTTTGCATAACTTTCTGCCACGACGTCAAATTTTCGAAAATGAGATATCGTTGGAAAGTTGGTTCGACAAACTTCGCAATGGTGCAGGTGATTTTTCTAGATTTTGACATTTTTTGCTAGTTTTTTCAGCTTGAAGGTACAAGTGCATTTATTGCTTGTCATTAGCATAACTTTTGCAAATGAAGTCGAAATTTGGAAAACTTTTTTATGAAATTGTTCATAAAATTGCAAGGAATCTGTTTGTAACTTCTATTTTCAGTTTTGGCAAGCTCTTTTTTCTGAAAATTGTAAAAATCACTGTGTTATAAAAGGTTGATTTGAGCTTGTCACTTGTAAAAATTGCAAAATTTCTTCATTGTAATTTGCTGGGGGGGTTGCAAATTGAGTTTTAATACATTCTGGCGGGGTGAAAGGCCCAATTTAAGTGCCACATTGTTTTCTTTTTTTTGGTGTTCATGGCGGATTAAGGCAAATTGAACCACTCACTCCACACAATTATTATACATGGAAGCTAAAAATGACTCAATTGTTACAATCTAAGGGTCTATGGCCAATGTTAGATGCATAACAACCTGAATTCACAAGTGATTATGAAAAATTTGTCCATAGAAGTAAAATGGATGAAGCAAAATGGCTCATTGGCTTACATGTATCTGATAACTTCTTGTTTCATATTTCGGAGTGCAAAACACCTAAGAATGTTTGGGATAAACTTGAAGAATTGTATGGTAAAACAAATCATTTTAGAGCCTTGCAACTTCAAGCAGATCTACAATCACTCTCTCCAGATGCATTTCCTTCAATTCAGGATTTCCTTGCACAATTCAAGATGATCTTGTCACAGTTGAAAGGATGTGGACATGATATATCTAGTGATGAATCTATCTTCTTGATTTTGTCTAAGTTAAAGGGCCCTTATCAAGTGTTTTCTTCTACTCTCTATTCTACAATGGATGCCATGGGGAAAGATTACAAAATGCCCTCCTTTGAGTTGTTTTGTGAGCGTCTTACTAGGGAGGAGGCCAAGTTGATTCAGTTGGATTCCCTATCTAGTTTTAAGAATCATGCTTTAATGGCTCAGTCATCCAAGGGTAAAGGAAAGAATAAGAAGAAGCCCAAAGTAGAATCATCTTTAGGTAGTGAGAATCCTTCCAAATTGAAACCGAAGAACAATCAGAAGTTCATTCTTGAAACTGAAGAACAATCAGAAGTCCATTCCATCTCCTTCTATCTCTGGAGATTCTTCTTCAAAGTCCAAGAAAAAGAAAGGAGATCCTTGTTCATTTTGTAGCAAAACTGGGCATGATGCAGCTCGTTGTTTTAAGAGATTAGAGGCCTTGGAGGAAGCTATGAAGAAGCACAACATTTTTGTGGCTAAGCCTTCTTCCATGGGCAAAGCTCAAGCTCTTTCAACATGGGCCATTCATTCATCTTCAGGCAATTGGATTCTTGATTCAGGTGCTTCACATCACATGACCAATTCACGTGATCTTCTTGATTCCATTGTTCATACTTCTATTTCTCAGATTGCAGTTGGGAACTCTTTACAGATTCCAATTTTGGGGACAGGCTCCGTTTAGATGCTAGATGGGTGCATTGAGGATGTTCTTGTTCCTGATATTTCAGCGAATCTACTTTCCATATATCAGATTTGTCATTCTGGAGATGGGAAGACAGTTGAGTTTACTCCACAGAATGTGACTATTAGACAGTTGCAGGATCCTGAGAAGGTTGTTGCTACAGGGATAGTTGATCATGAGAACCATTTGTATCGATTTGATGGCTTTGAGTCTTCATCGGGTTCTTGTTTTGTTGCTCATGCTGATTTGATGATCTAGCTTTGGCATGAAAGATTTGGGCACTTGAACTATAGATATCTTTAGCAGATGCAAGCACATAACTTAGTGGTTGGTCTTCCTAAGATCACTTGCACGGATGGTGTTTGTCAAGGTTGTGTTCTTGGCAGGCAACATCAAGATCCTTTTCCTAAGGGTCAAGCTAGACGGGCAACCACACCCCTTGAGTTGGTCCATAGTGATCTCATGTCATTCCCAACTCCTTTTTCAGGGGCTAAGTATGTGCTAACATTCATTGATGATTTTTCCCGTCGGACATGGGTCTATTTTCTGAAGCTCAAGAGTGAAGTCCTCACCAACTTCAAGACCTTCAAAACATTTGTGGAGAAGTAGTCAGGTTTTTCTCTTCGACAGATACGCATAGATAATGGGGGGAGTATGTCAATCAGGCATTTTAGGATTTTTGCAGTGAGCATGGTATTCTTCATCAGCACACAGTTCCTTACACTCCTCAACATAATGGTGTGGCGGAGAGAAAGAACAGGACTCTCAGGGAAATGGCAAATTGTATGATTCAGTCTAGGTCCATGGCTCCAGCTTTTTGGGCCGAAGCTATCAATTGTGCCAACTATATTCAGAATCGTATGCCCCACAAGGCAGTGTGGAATATGACCCCTGAGGAGGATTGGTCTCATCGCAAACCTAATGTATTCTTCTTCAGAGTATTTGGTAGTGAGGCTTGGGCATTCATTTCGAATGGTCGGCGTATATCCATGGAGAAGAAGAGTCAACAATACATTTTTGTTGGCTATTGTGAGGATGTGAAGGCATACGACTTGTTTGATCCTGACACATGAGAGGTTCATTTCCGATGTGATGTTTAGTTTGCTGAGACCTTCACCTAGTTAGATCCTCCTTCGACTTCTTCTTCATCACAACCTACTCAATCTTCTTCAGTTGATGATGCTTTTCTCCTTGAGGAAGATTTTGATGATGGTCTTGATGCACCTCCTCCTTAGTCAGCTACTAGGCCACGATGGGCTCGAGTTACTCTTGAGGAGGCTGGTTCTCTTGTTGGTGATCCCACAGACACTCGCCGCACTCATTCTCAGACTTCAAGAATCAATCTTTTGAGTCATGTAGTTTCAGATGATCCTCAAAAATTTTCAGATGCTTCAGGTATTCTAGAGTGGGATCATGCTATGGCTGATGAGTATTCTTCTTTGATGAAGAATCATACTTGGGATCTTGTGCCTCTTCCTAAGGGAAGAAAGTTGGTTCGGTGCAAGTGGGTGTATCGTACCAAGTATGCAACAGATGGTTCCATGACAAGTACAAGGCTCGTCTTGTTGCAAAGGGGTTTTCTTAGGTTGAAGGGATTGAGTATTCTGAGACCTTTGCTCCTGTTGCCAAGATGGATTCTATTCGCCTTGTCCTTGCTATAGCTGCATCTTAGGGATGGTTAGTGTATCAGAGGGATGTGAAGAGTGCTTTCTTGCATGGGGATCTTCATGAGGAGATCTATATGGAACAACCACTAGGTTTTGTGTAGGACTCTTCACTTGTTTGCAGGCTTCAACATTCACTATATGGTCTCAAATAGGCCCCTCGGGTTTGGTATGAGAAGATGGAGAGTTTCTTGCTTGCTTCCAGCTACACTCGTTGTCATTCCGATCCCACAGTTTATACTCAAAGACATGGAGAGGATCTACTCATACTTGTACTCTACGTGGATGATTTGATTCTCACATGGAGTTCTACTTCCATGATTCAGAGTACACAACGAGCATTGATGGAGCAATTTGATATGAACGACCTTGGCCTTTTGCATTACTTCCTTGGTCTTCAGGTTCATCAAACTTCTGAGGGGATCCTCATTTTCCAACAGAAGTATGCTCTTGATTTGCTTTAGAGGTTTGGCATGGCTGATTGCAATCCTGCCCCTACTCCATTCTAGTCAGGTGTTGTACTGTCTACCAGTTGCACTACTCCTATAGTTGATCCTACCTTGTATCGGCAGTTGGTCGACAGTCTTTTGTACTTGACACATAGTCGTCTTGATATTTCCTTTGCGGTTGGACTTGTCTCTCGCTTCTCACAGGAGCCTCATGAGAGTCATTGGAAGGCCGCTAAACATATCTTGAGATATATTCAGGGCACTACTCATTTTGGCATTCATTACACTTCAGGTGTATCTCAGATAGTGGGCTTCATTGACTCAGCTTGGGCTGGTGATGTCAATGATTGGAAGTCTACTTCTGGCTTTGTCTTTTGCCTTGGTTCTGGTCCGATTGCATGGTCATGCAAGAAGCAGACTGCTATTGCATTATCATCGACAAACGTTGAGTATCGAGGTGCAGTGTTGGCTAGTCAGGAGGTTTTGTGGCTTCATCAGTTGATGACTGAGTTCAGATTCCCTTCCACTCAGCCCACTACTCTTTGGTGCGACAATCAGAGTGCCATTCATATCTCTCGCAACCTAGTGGAGCATCAACGTACTATGCATATTGAGATCCACATGCACTTCATCAGGATGCTCATCTAGGATGGTTTTCTTAGCTTGGAGTATTTGCCTACTGATCAACAGGTTGTAGACATCTTCACTAAACCTTTGGCATCGCCTCGTTATCTTCAATTGCGATCGATGCTTGGGGAGAAGAAAGTTGTCCTTGGGGGGTCTTGAGGAGTCCTCCTTCCTTCATTAGTTTCTAGCTTTCTTTGTAGCTTTTTCTCTCTTTTGGAGAGGAGTTTTCTCCCACAGGGTTTTTCTCTTTTTCTCCGCTTATGAGAGTTTTTTGTTTTGTACATGGGTACCTCATCAGGCCTTGTTGCGGGGACCCATCTTTTGCATGTTTGCATTGGTTTGTTCCTCCGTAAGTTGCACTTAAGGGGGGGTGTTGGTGTGAATAAGTCTTGTACCTAGTTTATTCCTTTACTAGGGACTTAGGGGACTTAGTTCACATGTTAAGTTTACTTAGGATACTAGTTGTATCTTCTAGAAGTCTTAGTTGTCTTATCTAGACTTTACATTTTCCTAGGTAGTTATGAGTTAGTTGTCTCATGTGATAGGATTAAGACACTTGTCATGATCTTGTCTTATCCTATCTCTCATCCTTTCCTTTATAAGCAAGGCATTTCTAGCATATTTTGCATTGTATAGTATTGCATTGTATCATATTGCAATCCTTGTTTGGTGGAATAGCATCTTCTAGTGTTGCTTCTCTCTATCTCTTGTAGAGGTTATTTGGTGTTGCAGATTGAAGATCTTGGGTTGATCACTTCAACAAAAATAGGGGATATGATACTATAACATGCATTGCTTGTTTCATTTGACATATAGCCTTGTTCATTTACATCAAAGTGAATTAGAGGTATAGTTTGTTTATTTTTCAATTATAGTTACTTTTACATGTATGGAAGTGTTGTTTCAATTTATATATAAACTTTTACAGCTATATTAGTTTCAAAAAGGGTTATAAATATTTATATCATAATGTTGTTTCAAGTTATATATAACCCCTAAATCGATGTGTGTGTGTGTGTGTGTGTGTGTGTGTTATATACTATCATATCCCAAAATCTAACTCTTACGATATCTAACCCTTTACCTTCACATTAAGGGGAGATATATTTGAACGGCATACAACCCTTCACTAACAATGGTATATATATATTCCATTCTCAGTCAAGGGTTGTATGTTATGCATATGCATGTGTGTGTGTGTGTGTGTGTGTGTTATATTCCATTCTCAGTCAAGGGTTGTATGTTATGCATATGCATATGCGTGTGTGTGTGCGTGTGTGTGCATAAAAAAAGTGTGTGCGTGTGTGTGTGCGTGTGTGCGTGCGTGTGTGCGTGCGTGTGTGCGTGCGTGCGTGTGTGCGTGTGTGTGCGTGTGTGCGCGCGCGCGCGCGCGCGTGTGTTATACTATCATATCCCAAAATCTAACTCTTACCATAGCTAACCCTTTATGTTCACATTAAGGAGATATATATCTGCATGGCATACAACCCTTCAAATATCTCCATGGCATACAATCCTTCACTGACGATGGTATATATATATTCCATTCTCAGTCAAGGGTTGTATCCTATGCATAGATATATATTGTATATATATTCCATGATAAGTTAAGGGTTCTAGATATGCACAACAGGTTATATCCTTACTGTGAGCAAAAGATAGTATAAAATGCATTGCTTGTTTCTTTTTATATGTTTATAAAAAACATTCATTGTTGATAACATAAACTCAGCTATATTTATAACCGTTAAAAAATAAGGCTAAGTTAAGGTGGCTGCCCATTGTAGGGAAACAACAAAGATGAACATATTAGTATTGTGAAAATTACATTAGTTAAACACATTACATATCAGTTGTTCAGGTTCTTTCTATGTAAATGGAACACCTTCAAAACATTGACAAAAAAATTGTTCGCAATCTAACATTCCAATTATGAAAAGAAAATTGGAAAAGAGAATTCAGATGATGAGAAGCAATCCATTGATGTGTTGTTGGTCTTTGAATCTTGCATAGCCAACTGCTTATGCATGTTTGTGGCCTTTGAATCTGTAGACTGCAACTTGATTGTGTTTGGCTAATACTTGTGTGAGGTGACGGTGGACAATACTGTGGGCAATGAATAGAAACGAAGTTTGTGAATATTGCATGCCATTCAGGCAAGGGATTTAAAGGATTGCTCAGACACCTTTCCCTTGCTTCCTCTTTTCTAGCCCTTTGCATTTCTCTTTCTTTTTAGCAGCTTCCCATTCAATCTTTTGTTGCTTCTTTTTCTATTCCTTTTCTTTCCTTTGCTGATCTCTTTGTGCCTCAGCTGCTTGTCGTTGAAGGTCTTTTTCATTTCTCATTTGGTCCTTTAGGTTCCTTGTCGCAATTCTTTCAAGCTTCTATTGTTCGATCTATTCTCTCTTCCTATCTTTCAACTATTGGATTTCCTTTTTCCTCTTCTCTTGCTCCATTAGCATATTCATGTAGTCATCTGTGGTGAGGAGCTCAGATTGTTTGCCCAGTTGAATCCCATTGTCAACTAGATGCTTGGACATATACTTGATTAGATGAACAAGTAATTTCAAGAATTGGGAGATGTTTGAACTGAGTTGGCCTCCCAATGGCTCCATGGAATCTTGTTCATCTTCAACCTGCACCTCACTAACAGTTTCATCCACTTCCTCGCCTCCTTCCAATTCAATTGGTTCACATTCTCCAAAATCAACATAAAAATGCAGTAAGGTAGATGGGCCCATACTGTTTGGTGAAGATGGCATTGATAGACTTTGTTCTTCATCCACATACACATCAATACCAAGATTTGTAGCCCCCTCCAACAACCATGATGGGTCGTCTGGTGCACTGGGTAGAGAAAGAGAGAAGTCTGCATCATTATGCTGGTTTGCCAAATAAGGTGTTCCTAGTGAAGTATGCTGGTTTGCCAAATCAGGTGTTCGAATTGGAGATTGTTGGTTTGACAAAATAGCTGTTTCTATTGGAATATGTTGGTTTGCCAAATTAGGTGTTCCATTTGTCCCTTCAACCTCTGTTTGTGGCACAACAATATTGGATAGACTTCGAATGCTTCCTCGGGGGCAACAAATTGGAATGTCTCACTTGTTCGCATATCCTCCATTAATGCATTTGGATATAGGGGACAAATACCCGTTCTTTTAAAACCTAATTTTATGTTATCAATAGTCTGTTTTTGAAATGCAATGCTGCCAAGTGTTGCCAACTCTGCCCTTTTAATCTCTACATTTGGATGCTTACTCATCCATGCTGCTCTTTCCTTCTTAAAATATATTTGAAAGATGCGAAGATGCTAACATCTAGTGGCTGCAATCTGTGAGATGTATGGATCGGTAGGGTTAGCAGGTCAATGTTTAGTGACCTTGCTTCATTAATAGTAGAGAATGCAACATGGTTGCCATGGCCATAAAAAATCAATAGGTGTCTATTAGTGGGTGACACACCCCCAGGTACAAAACCAACAAAATGGTGCAGCCAATTGAGGAAGAGGTGTTTTGTCATCCAAGCATGGGGCTAAGTAGCCAAACATATACCTAGTTCACAATGAGCTTTATAGTTCTTAAGATGATTTTTTCTCTTAAACAAATAAATACTAGGTATTTTCTATCCAGTAGCATTTCACAGAACTTAAATTGTTATCCACTCTTGGCTCTTGGGTATAATGTATGAAACACTTCTACTGCCCTTTTTTGCAAGCACTCGCATTGCACCATTTCTTCCATTTTGAATGCCAATCTCATCATAGTTCCAAATCTATAATGGGACCATACGGATTAGCTGCGTATGCCTTTGTCAATGTATCATGGAATACAACCTTTTTATATATATAATCAGTTAAGGGGTTATCTATAACTTGAAACAACATTAGGATACAAATATTTATAACCCTTTTTGAAACAGCATTATGATAATTATATATAGTTTTAAACAACATTGTCTTACATGTAAAAGTCACAATAATTGAAAAACAAACAAACTATACATCTAATTCATCTAAATGTAAATGAACAAGGCTATATGAAACATCAATTTATGTCTCTCTGCCATATATCTATCTATCTCTACAATATATATAGCATTGAGTATATCATATACTCAACTGTTAAGGGTTTCATGCACCTGTGTTTTGGCTGATTGTGTGTATGTGTAAACTAAGGATGATAGGTGGGATGATACGCATGTATGCAAATGTTTCATGAAGAAAATCATGAATACATATGAATAATAAACTTACATTGAACAGTTTATGAAAATCATATTTTAGATTATTTAAACCATTGCTTTTTTTGCCATAGTAAATTTAACATTCTTAAAGCAGCTGTAAACTATTTCTGTAGAGATAGATACAATATGTATTATGGGTATGGTGGAAGAGGAACAAACTCTTCAGCTCATGGATTCAAACTGCTTGTCTGTTTTATAGAGATACCAGCCTCTAATGGTAATACACTTTGGGGTATCATGGCTTTTGCTGGTACAGATGCCCTGTGTTGAGATTTGAGATCACCTCTTTGCGATGCCAAATTTGTTTGGGGTAAATGAAAGATGGTGAAAGTAGTAAACCCTAATTGTGAAATAAAGGGTTCTTATCGCAACTTCATTCCCAGAGCTTTCCGCAGTAGAGAAGACACAATTTGTCCCATTGAGCTGAATACAAAGAGTGGGCTAAATTAGGGTGGACGGGAGTGGTGAAATGGAAGGTGGAAGTGTGATGTTTTTATTATGAGCAACTAGGCATAAAGTATACCGCTCCTAACTACACATGAAGGGTGGAGGGTAAGATGTATTTGTGGATTACGTCATGGAGGCTGTCTTGTTAGTCGTAATAGGTGGTGGTATGTAGGGTTCGTGTATGGCTAGTGATGTCATGGTAGGGAAAGCTCTCCCATTTAAAGGAATAATGGATGGATGCAAATGATGGCCGAGTGACAATGAGGGATCATGTGGGATGGGCCATGTATATGAGTTTGTATGATGGTTTATGCATAATTCATGGATGGGTGAGATCAAGTGGGAGTATGGTGGGTGAGATCATGGTAGGAAAAGCTCTCTAGTTATCAAATTAGGGGAAGTGACATGCATTCCAAGCCATACTTGGAGGAATGGGTGAATGCATCGTGGATGGTGAATGCATGGAGGTATGAATGGAAGAAGTGACCTAATAGATGATGGACATGACACTACTAACATGGTACTTATTTGCCAGGTTTTCACCGTGGTATTTGCCCAAGGCACCACAAAGTGGTTTTCACCATTGGACGGATTATTTCTTTTTACTATTTAATATCTTTGCTCGTCTCGAGGATTTCTCAACCATAGCCACAACAAAATCTTTAACAGCGGTTTCAACACTAATGATAATTCACAGTACAAATCTATTTGTGCCAACTATAAATTCACATTTCATGCAAACAACATTGTACTCCCAAAAATTATTTTTGGAAAAACCCCGCAAAAATCAAATAATTTCTCAGCCAGACGAAATAAAGTAATCCAACAGAAAGTAAAATAAAACCAGCTGAAATAAACGAGGGAAGTTGGACGCAAAGAACCCTTTTGCCACAACAATGCGCTGCGCTGTAATGGGCACATTATTGAATGGAGGACTGCCTTCTTTTAAGCACGTGCTCATCTTTCATATGAACGCACTCTAAGCATGCGCTCTTTAACTCTGTTGCATTAATGCTTTATTATTAAATGTGCTTAAATTTTTTTTAGTGTGTTCCAAGCTTTATATGAATTAAGTGGAAACGGCACTATGTATACATTGAATACATTCCTTTGGCCTAAGAATATGTTTTTCAATATAAAAATTGAACGCTTTGTTACCAGTACGATGTTTTTGTTTGACACTTTGAAGGTGAGCCTGATACTTTCACCACACTCTTTCAGATACCTTTACCTAAAGAAAATTGATCCTGCTGTTATAGTGCATTGTGAACATCCTGGTTTGTTACAGAAGATTAATTGCAATGGTGAAGAAAAATGGAGCTCTGCACCAGTTGTATCAATTTCAATTTGTGTTTGTGTATATATTTTGTATATCTTAAGAGGGATGGTAGTGGTAACATATTTTGTATGTTCTGTGTGTGGCTGGTAATGAGCGATCTTGATATTCAATACTATGGTATTGGAGTAGTAAAAGTAAGCCATTTTCCATTTGATATGGTGAAGAAAAATGGAGTTCTGCACCAATTTTGTCAATTTATGTTTGTATATATATTTTATATATCTAAGAATGGATGGTGGTAGTAACATATCTTGTATATTTTGTACATATTTTGTGTACATGACTGGTATGAATGATCTTAATATTCAACTTTATGGTGTTGGAGTGGTAAAAGGAGCTCCACACCAATTGTATCTATTTGTGTTGTGTATATACATTGTGTATCTAAGGATGGATGGTAGTAGTAATATATTGTGTACGAGACTGGTTATTCATTGCAGACTTCTATATTAATCATTCATTGCAGATTTCTACTTGCTATGGTGAAGAAAAAATGGAGCTCCACACCAATTATATCAATTTGTGTTGTGTATATACATTGCGGATATTGCGTATCTAAGGATGGATGGTAGTAGTAATATATTGTGTACGGGACTGGTTATGAACAATCTTAGTGTTCATAACCAAGATTGTTCATAGCCATTCATTGCAGACTTCTAGATGAATCTTGGTAGATTGCATATGTTTATAAAGCGGTGCAGAATTCTTTATGCTTAAATATTTCCTAAAACATACCGATAGGTAAGGGGTATATACGACGCGTAAATACCTAGTGGGATTTGGAAATAATATACGATATATTGAAGGCCATTGCAATTAACAATAATCTAATAATCTTGCGTGATATGAATGTTTTTAAGATAGAATTCGCATAAAGTTGCAGATAATGATCTTTCCTCACTGTAAATCCTGTACTTTCATATGCTGATATTTTCAAACTAGAAGTGCCTTTTCCCAATATGTTTCAAATCCCAGCCGAAAACTACGAGCGTATGTTAAATGCTTTTAAGAAAGCAATCAATCAAAAGGAATTTTTGCCTTCCATTTCAATTGGCAGCTCTCGATGTCTTCTTTGCTTTGCACTTGGTTAATACGATGTGCACGTTTTAGTGAAATTTATCGGCTGCCCTTGTGTTTTGTATTCATTTCTTGGAATGCAGTCAAAAGCAACGATCAATCCATGTCAATATGGTTGTGTATCTGTGTTATGAATAGAAATAAAAACGTCTGTCCAATCTATAAGGAAAATTGTTGTGTTATAAATTGATAGTTACATACTTGTTTTTTACAGAAATAAACCGTGGTTTAAATTGTTATTGTATGCTTGTGGTTTTAGTATATGTTTATGCACAGAAAACAGAATATGTAGAGAGATGAACCAAGACTTATTATTAGTGGCAGCAAAATTCTGATGGAAAATTCACCGCCAACAACTCACCACAGGAAAATTCACGGCCATGACATTTCACCGTGCGAAAAATTAATTGCATGAATTTTTGGTGGTTAATTTTTCATGGTGGTGAATTGTTGACGGTGAATTGCTGGCGGTGAATTTTCCTAGAGCCATTATTAGTAGTGGCAATTACAGATGTAATTACTATCTAAGAGGAACTTCCATTGTAGACTATTAGCCACCAAAATAGATATTTACAATAACAATCTAATACGTATATATTCAGAAAACATAAAATTCTGTAAGGAAAAGTAATCTTGATAGCCAACTGTTAAGCCACAATTATCTAGATATTTACAGTTACAATCTACCATTCAGAATTTTTTGATTAGGAGCAAAAATAATTTTTGAAAAAGACCCAAATTAATTTACAAGTATAAATAGAATGGAGCTCAAATGCAACAACATTGAATTTGTCTAGACCAGGGCAAATAAAATGATGTGGAATAATAACCTAAAGAAAACAGACAGCAAGGAACAAGTGGCACTAAGGCTGACAACTAATAACAATCTTAAACAACAAACATAGGGTTAAACACCCCCACAGTAATAAAGGACTGACCACATCAAGGTGGTTGAAAGCCAAATCTTTCCAAATTTTCGCTCAACCCTACCCACCAAACCATTAAAGGATATTTTCTTCAAGGCGGTTCTTCTATTTTTAGTGGACCTAGGAATCAAAAGGTTACCATCGCACTGATCTTGTTGAACCATAATATGTATTTGTATGTTTGAAAAAGGTGAAAACGACGAACATTGATGCCCAATCACCAAGAAGGGGGCCTTGCTAGCCTTGGGAATACCAGCCAAGTTCTCACAACCAATATCCTTACTTCTCCTGTCCATCTCCGCATTGTTAAGCATCTAATACTTAGGATTAGTCCTTATACAAGGAGGGCAATACAGTACCACACTGCTCGACGTAGGCAACAACTCCTTTGTTGTTTAGCTTTCCATACAACATGCATTGAGTAATTAAAGTAAATTGCAATGAATATCATAGGATTAAACTTGTGAACCTTAATTATTTGGAATAAATTTAAAAATTCAAACAATATAACGAGTAAGATGTTTTGGGGAACAATTTGGCAACGCCCATAATGTGATGGAATCTTTCTTGTGCGTGATTACTATTTGGGACCTTTTGGAGAGTACCGGTGTTATAATTTATGTTTTGATTGTTTTATCTTGGACTGATCAATTATTTGTTTTTGTGCAACTGCATATTGTAGCTTAGTCAAATCTCATGA